>PVKZ01002399.1:0-229091 GCA_004027375.1 Macroglossus sobrinus
AAATTTCTCTTTCTGACATGGTTACTTAATGGCTACAGTGGCTCCTCATGTCATATCCCTGCCACTATCACAGGCAGTAACTGTTCCCAAGCCACTGTGTTATCAGGACAAAACAAAGCCTTTCTTGGAAGTTTACTGGTAGAACTGGATCTCTTATAGCCACTGAAAGCAAATTCTATAGCAGGAGGGAGGCAAGGAGAAGGGGGAGAGTAATGCCTGTCGGGTTAGCATTATAGCAGTGCCAGTCACAAATGTGCTCTGTTCACTATTGACTTTTATAGCACTTTAATACTATACAATCTAACATAAAAGTCATTTGTATATTCACATACTCTATCCTAGGGTTTTTTTCTGATGTGTCTGCTACAATTTGCAGTTTTAAAATGCAAAGAGGTTTATACCTTATCTTAATCCAGTTTGTGCCTTTCAAAATATTAACATAACCTTTTTTTTTGTACTTTTACTTTTATATCCAATAGATAATTTTAAACATAGTTAATGACAAATGTATTTTTTAACAGGATAAGAACCCAGTCTACATTAACTGAAAATATGCTTTCTGATAAAGTACAATTTGACAGCAGGATCATATCAAGGTAATTGTGATTTTATTAAACTTTTTAATCTTATGATTATAAAATGTATTCTATTTTCAAATAGGAACAACAATAAGATTAGTTGTTTGTCACAAACAAGTGAAAATGTGAATTTAGAACATTTTTAGGTAATACATATTAATTAATCTGTTACAAAAATTATAGGATGTATGGCTGCTAAGAAAAACATTTTAATTAGAAGTTATTTTAAAATATCTTTCAAAAAGAAAAATAGAAGTGAATTTAAAAAGTTATATATTATTCCTAGAAGATTCTAAGCCATTTAAAATTTAACCTTTATGTGAGCTGCTGTATGTAATTTGATTTTTGTGGCTTAAATTAACAGTAGATTATTGCTAGATGCAATAAGGTGACAAGGTAGATGATTCTTAAAGCTCTTAGTCTTAGAAACTTTCTATAATACATAATGCTACTTGATGTTCTTTGTGTCTGCTAGTGGTAAAATATGTGTGTGTGTTTTAATGATCATATTTGTTCAATGATTTTAAATTTTCTATGACAAAGAATAATTGTATATGTATAATAACAATATATCCTGTGATTTCTTTCAAGCTCAATATTTTTTAAAGGTCTTTTACTTCATCTTTAAAGTCTATATCAAATTAGTAATCTACATTGTCATATATCCATATTCATATCAGTGTAAGATAAAGCTTTTTTTCTCATTCAGTAAGCTGTGGTGTGTTTTCTTTTCTCTTAACCAGAAGGCTTCCCATAACCCTTGCTTATTTGCCACACAATTAGAGGGTTATTGCTATCCCTCTTTGAATACATGATTGTAGCTGATTATTTAATTTGAGATTTATCCTATTTTAACATCTTTGATATTATTCTCTTTTACTAGAAATGGACGTGATGCTTGCAGAGAGCTGATTGGTTTCTTTTTTACTCATGATCAGTCCCTTACAATTTATGAGTATCGGCAATTTGGGAAAAATAGGTAGGCCATAAAACACTTACAACTGTCAAGATTACTTCTGAGAGAAGCTGAATAATTTTATATTTTTGTCGTTTAATTTCTAGAACAAATGTGCTTCCTTTTATTCAAAAAAATATATATACTCATCAGTGTGGACGAAGAAAAGGAAAACAGTACCAACTTGGTGATTTTTATATTGTAAGTTAAGTGTGTGCATGCACATATCTTAGTTCCATATGTTGAAGTTTGTGGGATCTTGTGGTGCTGGAGAAGCAGGGTTTCTGATCTTCAGCTGATTTTCTGTCCTTCCTGACCAAGGGCGTTTGTGTGAATGGCTAATGGTTGGTGTTTCTCTGCAGGTTCTGATTCTCAGACTCACATCCCAGTGGTCTGAATCTAAGTATAGCATTTATTCCCTGTAAAAAATAAACACTACTTTCTGCCTCCACCAAAATCTGCACGATAAGCCTAGGAGAGCTTGTCTCTTGGTCCTTTTAAAAGCTCTACGGGGCTGTACCATTGGATAAATGACTACTCAGTAGCACCAGGAGTAATGTTCCACTTAAAAAGTGCTTAGCTTCTGAGTGAGCACAGAGGGGTAATTGGCTTCTGGAGCTGACATATATCTGATAGCTTATCCTTCTTGAGACTTTTTTCACCTCATGCAATTCTTGGCTTGCGGTGTATCACAAGGATTTTCTAGAATGGGTCGATCGTAAGTTATATTGCAATATGTATAGTGCTCTTACATTTTTAAAAACATTTATTTATTTAAATTTGTTTCAAGTATTCAGTACATTGGTTAGACATCTATAATGTTCATAAAATGGTTCTCCCAATTGTTCCCTCCCTCCGCTGTCCCTCCACCTAGCTGTCATATTAATGTTAACTGCATTCCCTCTGCCGTGCTCCCCGTGACTGTCAACTACTAATTTGTACTTCTTTAACTTTTCATCCCATTCTTGCAGCCCCCCAACCCCCTTTCCCTCTGTCTGTCACCAAACAATTTACTATATTTATGAGTCTGTTTTTGATTAGTTTATTCTTTTTGTTTCTTAGATTCCGCATATAAGTGAAATCATATGCTATTTATCTTTCTCTGACTTACTTCACTCAGTATAATAATGTCTAGGTCCATCCATGTCATTGCAAATGGTAGGATTTCATTTTTTTTAATGGCTTAGTAATATTTTATTTATATATGAACCAAAATTTCTTTATCTAATCATCTGTTGATGGGCATTTCAATTGCTTTCATATCTTGATATTGTAAATTGTGCTGCCATGAATAGTGGGGGGGCATAGATCTTTACAGATTATTATTTTGGTTTTCTTTGGGTAAATACTCTGCAATTGCTGTGTCAAAGGGTATATCCACTTTCAATTTTTTGAGAAATCTCCAGATTGTTTTCCATAGTAGCTGTACCAATTTGCAGTCCCACCAACAATGTATGAGAGTTTCCTTTTCTCCGCATCCTCTCCAACACTTGTTTTTTGACTTATTGATGATAGCCATTCTGACAGGTACGAGGTGATATCTTATTGTGGTTTTAATTTGCATTTCTCTGATGATTAGTGACCTTGAGTATCTTTTCATATGTCTATTAACCATCTGAATTTCCTCTTTGGAGAAGTATCTGTTAAGGTCTTCTGCCCATTTTTAAACTGGACAGTTTGTTTTTTTGTTGTTGAGTTGTATGAGTTCTTTATATATTTTGGATATTAACCCCTTATCAGATGTATCATTAGGGAATATCTTCTTCCAAATAGTCATTTTTTTGCTTTGTTGATGGTTTCCTTTGCTGCACAAAAACTTTTCAGTGTGATGTAGTCCCATTTGTTTATTTATTTTTTTGTTTTCCTTGCCCAAGGAGATATATCTGAAAAGAAATTCCTATTAGTAATATCAGAGAGTTTACTGCCTATGTTTTCTTTATTATTTTCACATGTTATTTGATGATTAAAATGCAGCACTATCCACAGTGATCATTCATGTAACCAGTATACATTCATAGACTGAGCGTTGGAGGGAGAGCAGTGAATAAGTTAGACCCATTTCTTCCTTTTGTGTAGTTACCTTCTAGTAGGAAGGACAGTCAGATAGAAAAAGTAATAGTTTAGTTTGTGTTTTTAAAGAGGCTTCCTGAAGGAAGTGCCATCTGACCTTGACCTAGAGAAGGTGTTAGCTAGGCTGAGATAAGGAGATAGGAGAAGGTAGGGAAAGTCCATCTGGAGTACAGAGTTCAAGGTGAGTGTTGCCAAGAATGAGAGCTTATTAAGAGCAGCCTCTGTTAAAGAGGTATATAAAATGACTCCTCAATAGGAGTCATTGAAATAATATTTCAGTGACTGGATTGAATGATATAAATCTAGAAGGAGGTTATAACAACCTGAATTAGGCAAGAGGCTGTGGCTGTGGGTGTGAAGCTAATTAGAAAAATAAAATTAAAATGTTGTTAGGAGGTAGAATCAATGAGATATACTGTGAGGAATTGGGGGTAAAGAAAACCTTTACATCTTAAACTTGGATTAAATAATCTATACACATGTCACTCAAGTCTGCCTCTTAAGAGCTAGAGAAAATCAGCTCTGACTCCATTTCATAAACTACAGAAGGCTGTTTAATGCTTATTCCACGATTAAAGTTACCCCTAGCTCTGAACACTGTCTCCAGTAATTTAGTATAGTCTATAATTTATTCTCTCTATTTCTGTTCCAAGTCGCTTGAAGCAGATATAGAACTCTGCTCACTTTTATGACTTCCATGAAAAAATGAAAGGAAGGAAAGAAAGGAAGCTAAGAGGGAAGGAAGGAGGGAAGGAGTGAAAGCCATATACAAACCAAGTATATGATGCTTTTTATGTGTGGCAGATATTTCGAAATAGATAATGGAGGGAGGTTATCACAGCAGTGTAAACAAATTACAATTATTAATTAGACATTCTTATTGTTAAAAATACATCTCTTGATATTTCCCATAGTAAAGGCCCATCTCTTCATTTTTCATCCTTCTGCCTTTTTCTTCTCCCCACAATCTTCCTTTTCTTTATGCAAAAATATTCTACCTTACCCTTTTTTTTGGGGGGGGGGGAGTGCATTGGTTCTGCTTTCCAGATGTTATAGTGAAGCTTATTTTTTCTATATGCCCCATCAAGGTCTTTTCCTAAACACTCCCTAAAAATATTTTAGTGCCAGCTATTAATATAATACTCAAATAAATATGCACATATGTTTCCATACACACATGCATAAAGTGCACCCACATATGTTCACTCATACATGCATATGTATATCTTTGAATGCACTGACACATACCTCATTGATGTACCCTTATGCACACATGTACATATATACACATTTTCTTACATGTATGGGTATATGTATAACCTTGCTTACATATATCATGGAGTTTCTTCAATTGCTTAATATTATAATTTTTTTTCTTTTTTTAGGCGAGGCAACCCTTGGTTGATCTCACAGATTGCAAGGACCTTGTCTGTTTACAATCCCTTATTATTATTATTATTATTATTTTTATTTTTTATACCTATAATAGAACCTGGTCTTCCTAGATGATCTCCCATCCAAGTACTAACCAGGCCTGATCCTGCTTAGCTTTTGAGATCAGACGGGATCGGGCTTGTTCAGGGTAGCATGGCCAAAGACAAATATTATAATTTCAAAAGAATTTATATACATTTTAAAGAAAGGGGAAAATATTTATAGTTACAAGTTTTCTAACGTAAACACTCTAGGAAGAGGAGGAAAGAAATCTCTTACTATTTTCCACAGAGAAAATTAAACGTCTTATTTAAAATTTCTATTTGTCTTTATTTGACCATATTTATTTGAGTAACCCAGAAATCAAAATAATAAAAATCTTCCAAGTGTGGATTTAGAATTTTTGAGAGGAATATTTTTACTCAAGCTTTTATGCTCTAATTAGTTTAAAATTATGGTTTATACTTATGTGATATTTGTTATCAAAAGACCAGGTGAAAAAGTGTGATTGATCTATCACAGTTCATCGTTTTATAGTACATCTTTATGTGGATCAATAACTCTATTTCTGTATTTGGGAATGTCATATTTTTTTTAAAAATTATTTTTATGGTGACATTGGTTAATGAAATCCAGTAAGTTTTATCTGTACACTTTTCCCATCCCCTTCCTTTTAGTCTGTGTGTGTCTTTTAATCTGAAGTGAGCCACTTGTAGGCAGCATATGTAGTAGTCTTATTTTTTTATTCATTCAGCCACTCTATCTTTTGGTTGGAGCACTTAATTCTTGTCCATTCGAGGTACTTGTTGATAGGGACTTCTTTAAGAAGAAAAACATATATCAAAAACAGGAATAAAGAATGGTGGTAGCTACATTCCTATCAACAAGTACCTCAAATGGAGTTTTTATTATTATTTTTTCACAGGGATTGTTAAACAGAAGATTGTTCTAATTCTGAGATTGATTGGGAGATTACTTCCTTTATTTTCCTATATTATTAGCTGAAGTCCGTTTGGTTTCTAAATGGTTTCTAAATATGCTTTTTCATAAAAAAGTATACCATGTCACATAATCAAAATTGACTATTTAAAATTAGTATTAGTTGTATTTTACTTCTTATAGGTTTCCTAAATTTTAATTCATCTGTTAATTTTTTAGGGGGCAAACTTGACATTTTTGAGTTCTGATCATCCCAGACTCCCAGAAAACATAAAAGAAAACACATTACTTATACTTCGCATCACAAATATTGATCAGATAGCTTTGGATTCTTTCAGGTAAGTCAAACGTGCGTATGTCAATTTGAAGATAAGTAAAAACACTGTTACTTATTATCTTAAAATGACATTCTATCCCAAAGTATTTTGACTTTAGATTTATATTTTTTAAAACAAAGCATAGCTGTATTTGTCTTTTGTGTGCTATCTTGCACTCCATGTGTAAGAATAGTTACAATCAAGTAAAGAACAAAAACGTTTCACTTTATGTTTAAGATATTTTATTAATTTGCCTTTGCTATAACACTTTTATAAAATGCTACTGAAGCAATAAAATTTAAAAGATGGGATACAGTAATAATTTCAGTAATAATTTCCCACACAGTTTTAGTGAGGTTTTTAGCATTAAAAAATGTCTTGGATCCTACATGTTAATAGTGTTCATTGATTGATAATATAAATAATGAAGTTGAGTTATTTTAATTCTATGTATGCTGCTATATGCCATTATTGTTGCTGAGTGTTTCTTGGTAGTAAATATAATTCAAAGTGACAATAATTGGTGTACTATATGTGCATTAGAAGCTATACCCATAAATTGGCTATAAGGAAGTTTGTTTACTTTGCTATTTACTGTATTGTTAAAAATGAATGCAATTTTTTTGGCTTTTAAAAATAACTTTTACATTTTATACTTTACAAGGTAAAACTGCTTTTAAATTTAATAGTTTTAATTATTTAAAAAAACACTGAAGTAGCTACAAAAATGAATATAATGTTAAAAGTAGTTCTTGGAAGTTTTTAAGGATTTCAGCCATTTGACTTAGCATATTTAATCCTCCTGCTAATTAAATCAGCAGCCAAAAGCAGGACTTGCTTAATCTCTAGGCAGTCTTCCAACTTAGATGAGAGTTTTGTTGAGTCAAGATCAGGCAAGAGCTTTGAGTTTTCATAGTCAGGGTTACAAAACATAATATATTTTTTATCTCTGTGAACATGTCTATTGCAGAACTGATTCTGTGGAACATGAGGATGATATAAACAGTCAGGAAGCCAATGATAGGCTGGTCTTCAAGGCCATTCAGGGTATGTATTATTTTACTATTTTTTCAAGTATTTTAAATTTTTAACCATTTTCTTTGTGAGTAGTAAAGCTGTATTTTCCAGATATCTGTTAGTTTTAATATATTCACGAGATATATTTTTAAGACTAAAACATATATGGATATACACACGTACACATATATATGTTTAACAACATCTCTAGGATTTCTCCCATTTTAATGATCCCATTTACCTGAATAACTAGTATTATATGAACTATGGATTTAACAATTTTAGAAAAAACTAGATAAGACGGATTTTATTCACGAACTAAATAAAATGTAGCCGATTTCATAATATAATATTTGTCTTATGCCTTAGATAATATGCTAAAGAGATTTGTGGCAGCCCTAGAGTAAAAGAAAAGATACCAGACTGGGGGCCAGATTCATGTTTGAACTCTGTCATTCAGTAGACATATGACTTTGTGTGAATCTCTTGCATCACTTTCATTGCTCAAATTATTTTTTTATATCTAAACTATAACACTTTCACCACACAGTGGTGCTATAGTTCTGGTATATTTACATGTACTTTTATATATAATCCTCTTTATTAAAAGCATTTTATTTTCCAAAGATTTTTGCATTATACGTGATTTGGTAGACATTTCTTATATCAGTTATATCAACTTTAATTTTCTTACAAGAGGCAAATACAATTTGATACACTTTTGAATAAGAGCTATTAGTTTATACCTCTCTTCTTCTTAAACAGATAAGCTAAAAGAACAGCTACATAAAAGAGGTGTTCGTATTTTGACTGGATTGGCAAAACACTTTCAACAATTAGACAAGGAAGGAAACGGACTTTTAGATAAAGCAGATTTTGAGCACGCTTTAAAACTATTTCACTTAGAAGTATCTGAAAAGGTATGTACCACAGATACTTCACTGCAGTGAATTATATATTATTCTTAGATGATATTCTTAGATGATATTTATTTTCTACTGAAATTTTAACAATTCATTTGTCTCCTTCTTTATGTCCTGTTATTAGTATTAAGTCACCAAGTAACAAGTCCTCTTGATTTTTAAACTTTCAACATTTATTCCTCCATCATGTATGCATTAAGAACATATTAATCAGTCATTGTTCTAAGCTCTAAGAAGTTATATTCTGTACTCTAAGGTATTCATAATCAAAGGATAGAAAGATATAATTACAAAACAATTGATATATGTTAAATAGAGAATGCTTACAGAACACATGGGATAAATTCTAAGTTAAGTTATGGAGAAAGAGACGGAAGATCACAGAAGAATTTCTGGAAGAGGAAATATCTGAGCTGAATTTTGAAGGATGCAAAATTAAGCAGACAAGAGAGAAGGAGAAGTGCAGATCAGACAATGAGTAGAAGTGCAGATTAGAAAAGGAGAAGCACATGAAGACATGGAGGAGAGAAGGGGTGTAGCCTGTCCAGGAGTTGCAGATAGTTCATCCCCTCACTCCCAACCCCCAGAGCCTTCACACATACTGTTCCCTCTGCTGTGAGTAATCTTCCACTAGACCTTTTCGTGTTGGGTTTTCTCATCATTCAGGTCACATTTTCTTTATTGAGAGTACTGTCTAAAGGAGCACCTTATCTGCTCCCTGGTCTTCTTCCTACCATTTACCCATTTTATTTTCTTCATTCCACTTTGTAAATATTGTCTGATTTTGCCTGCAAGTAGAATATACGCCCCATCAGGGAAGGAAACAGTAATTCTGGTTTTCTGTTCCTTTCCTAACACTTCAAATAGAACCTGGCATACAGCAAGTGCTGAATAAATACACAATGCATTAGTTTAAGTGGACAGATAGATAGAAGGAAGGAAAAGAGATTGATGGAGAGAAATAAGCCTGGAAGGGTCTATTACACTAAACCTTGCATGCCATGCTAAGAAATTGGATTTTATTTTAAAAGTATATGAATTTGAAACACATCTACTTCAAGAGTTTCAGATAAAAAATTCTCTTGCACTGTTCTCTTTTATTTTGAACAGTCTCATCACAAGATATAGAGTATTTTGTGGAAGGGATACTAGAAATTGAATTTAGGAGATATAGGTTCAAGTCCTAGCCTTACTTCTTGAACTGTGTGATCTTGAATAGGTCTTTTCAGTTTTTGAATTGACAGGTTTTGCTTGGGCAGTTTAGAGAGAGTACCAATAGTAAGAGTTGCTTTGAAGCTCAAATGAGAAAATTACATGAGAATATTTCTAATCGACTATACAATCTGTACAAATATGATAGTGTATATTATTGTTATGACATACCTTTCTTGTATTTTTTGCAACATTTAACATTCTGACCCATCTGGTAACACACACTATGGATTATCTAACTTGACTTCTTCCATTCATAAAACAAAACAAAAAGAAACAGCAGTAGAACATTAGAAAGCCTTGTGTCTTTGTCCACAATCACACAAGTAATTAATAACTAAGATAAAACTAGAACTCAGGTAATCTGAGCCAGTCTGGTACTCTTTCTGCATCATCATAATACTTCCCTTTTTGGTTGATTTACTAAATTTTTACCATTAGATACAGGAATAACCCCCCCCCCAATTATATAAGGTGTCTAGCCTAGGGAGAACATGTATTATAAAAATGAATAAACTTCTCCTTTTTTTCATATATTTTAAATAATACTCCCTTTTTCCCCTTTCTGGTATTACAGGAGACTGTCCATACAATGATAAGCAAAATTAAATCATTATAAAATTAGGTACAAGTATCATTAACTTGAGTCTAATTATGGAACTAGTTTGTTGGAGGGTATAGTTCTTTTCCCTGGTACAAAATTTTTTTTAAAAAAGAGAAATATGTGCCCTAAATAGCTTGATTTCTATAGAGATACTATCATTGAATTTACCTCAAATTTTTTTTCAATTGAACTATCATTTTTTTTAATTCTGTACCATATATTAGAAAGAACAAGGTATATAAATTTGTGGCCACTTTTGTTAAGTTATTCAATTTTTGAAATTTATTTTAAGACTAAAGTGTTAGCTTTCATTTCTAGTATTCCATGAGTTGGGTGAGCATATTCATGTTTTCCTTCAATTTTACTTATGGTTTTAAAGGTCAAGATTATTTTCATGCTTAAAAGATCATTTTACAGACACTTAAAGTCTATATCAAGTGGAAGGACAAAAATGTATGGGTTGTTGAGAATTGTGGGGAGACAGGACATCTTCAGATTTAGTGTTTCCTACTAAAGTTTTGTTTGAAAAATTAGAAAGAGATAGGAGAGAATTTTTTTTGAATATCTGTTATCTGTTAATCACCTTGTTGGATGTTTTATTTATATTTTCATTTAAAGCCAACGACGTGACTGAAACATTGAAAACATATTTACCTGAGTTTAAGAAATCTCATGATGTAATTTTTTTATTGTTAGGAACTCTGTGAATAGAACATTGTATTAAATAGTGCATTTATCAAAGCAATAAGTGGCAATGACAAAATGATTAAACTGGCATAAAGGATATACTCAAAATAACATCTTCCAGTGTAAATTATGGAATAACATTAGTTTTTCAAATATGTGTCATACTTTAAAGACTAGCAGAAATATAATTAGTGCTCCTAATGCTATTGGAGACATTCTAGAACCTGAGGTGACTTTTTAATTTTCACAGATATAATATGTAAAAATAATTAAATGTTCAAATCGAAGTAAATGGTATTTTTATTTTTGTATAGCAAAGAAGTAAATTTTAAAAAATAATTTGTGACTTATTATCACTGCTACATGGTTATTAACTTTACAGAACTGTCTACCACAGAGTTCTTTTTCAAGAGTCCCCAACCCCTGGACTGTAGACCAGTCTGTGGTCTGTTAAGAATCAGGCCTCATGGCAGGAGGTGAGCAGTGGGCAAGCAAGCGAAGCTTTATTTGTATTTGCAGCTGCTCCTCACAGCTAACATCACCAACTCAGCTCCATCTCAGGTTATCAGGCATTGGATTCTCATAGGAGCACTAGTTTCTGGTGGTGCCAAAAAGTCTGGGGACTGCTGCTTTAAATAGCTTTCTGAGTGCCTTTGATTGGATAACTTTTTGGAATTTCTTAAGTCCTCTATCTTGTCTTAGACTGCAAAAGATGTAACAAAATACTATTATGTTGTGGCCATATACAACTTAAGGGTGTAACAGTGGTCTCTGTGTGATTATTTCTAGGATTTTGAGTCTTCATGGCTAATTCTGAATGACAATGGCAATGGCAAAGTTGATTATGGAGAATTCAAACGTGCCATTATTGGTGAAATGAATGAATACAGGAAATCATTTGTGCGAAAGGTAACTTTGTTAAATAATCTTCACATAGTTACATTTAATAGGTAATTAGGTTCATTATTTTAAAACTTTAATGACTTACCATTGAAAATGTTTTAATTCCCTTTACTTATAATGTGTTTTGATTTTAGTAAAACACAAATAAATACACATGCAACTCTCCCAGGATAAAGCTAAAGAATTTATGTGTATATTTTAGGAAAATATTATAAAATGAAAATAAAGCCTGAAGTCAGATTTCGGTTCACGGATGACTATTTTCATAAAATACTAGCTATGTGACTATATGTACTTTTAAATATCTCCAATCCTCAATTTCTTATTTCATAGAGTTAGTATAAAGATTGAATGAGATAACCTAAGTAAAATTCGTAGTGTATTGTAGCTTTCCCAGGGTCAAGACTCAATATTTGTTATCTTAGGATGACTAAAATTGTTCTCTGGTTATTTATAGTATGCATGCTAAATGTTAAAAATAAGATTAAAATGATCATGTTAAATGGAATTAAAAACAGGAGCCCCGATTTTTATGGGAAACTACATATTACTCCAGTTCTGGTAGCAATTTTTAGAGCATACTTTTGAGTAATGTAGTTTTCTTTTTCTTTTGTTTATGTGCCTAATATAAAATGTATTTAATACTGAAACAAAGTTATTGTGTATAGAGTAGTATAAACAATAACATCAAATATAAATCTCAAGTAGAAAATAACGAAATCTCTACTGGCCAAAAGTCACAATAAAAACCTTAAGCCAAACAAATTTTCCTCACAGTTTTATAAATTTGCATTTATTTGTACTTTATATATCTTGGTGATAGGTTTGAGTATCAGAAGTAAAATCTAGAGGGTTATCTCTTTCATAAATCTTCATATTGGGAATAGAAGACAAAACTAGAGTTATCAAGTACAATATTAGTTTGCTAAGGCTGCCATAAGAAGTGTCACAGACTAGGTGTCCTGAATAACATAAATTTATTTTCTCAGAATTCTGGAGCCTAGCAGTTCAATTTGTCTTGGCCATTTATCAGTTTCAAGTAAATTCTGAGTTTCTCTCTATATAAGTAAGTTCCCCTCTGTCTCAGGGAACACACTTTCCTTTCCCACCAAAGCTTGAAGAGTCTATATCCCTGGCTGGAGCTGAAACACTGAAGACATCTTGCCAGACCAGAGCAAAACAGACTGGAACAGAGCAGAGCTGCCTTGCCTAAGAGGGGCCTCACCCAAGAGCCAGCTCACCTGAGGGCCACCTCACCCAAGAGCCACCTTACAGCTGGGCTTGTCCACAGCCATGCTGTTTCATAATTGAGCCATACCGCTGTTGAGTTGTTCGATAGCCATGCTGTTTTCACAGCTGTGCTGTATGCAATTGAGCTGTTTGCACTGGATAAAGTCACCACATCCCAAATTGGGGACTCATTTTAGAGTTGAATTGGTGCAAACAACCATTGGTTGACACCTAATATCTTGCTCCAATATCTTTCTTTTATTGATGATGTTCCTTTCATATACCGGTTTAGTATTTTTAAACTGTCTTGTTTAGAACCTGTAAATAAGCTACTGCAGAATAGAAAATTAGGTTCTCATCTCTAATGATTTCATAGGAAACAGCATTTCTCTTTATTTAGGCTTTTATGAAACTGGATTTCAACAAAACCGGCAGCGTGCCTATTATAGACATAAGAAAATGTTATTGTGCAAAGAAGCATCCTCAAGTAATTTCAGGTAATTATTATGAGTTGAAATGTGTTAGATTTCTAAAATATTAGTAAATAAAAGTAATGTCTTCAAATAAAATATAATTTGTAGTGGACCTGAGGGTATTAAGGGAGAAATAAATAATTTTTAAACCAGAAAAGTGAGAGCTAGTCAACCTTCTTCATTTAAAAATTCTTACGTCTATTGTTATCTATGCTTATTTTTTCTTTGATGTTTATAATAATCATTATTGAACTTTTATTATATGTGGAGGAGACAATGAGGAATTTGAATTATGACAGGATATAGAGAACAGATAATTACATGTGCAAGTTCTCTGAGTTTTACTGAATGTGCTTATAAATTTGAAGATTTAAGGCAGAAGGAGGTAATGCTTGCTTTAGGGATTGAGTTATATATATAATGAACGTACATATGTATGAAAATTTGAGGTATAGAAATTATCTCAAAATAATCCTAGAGATTATTACCTATGATATTTCTTCTGACTTTAATTTTTATATATTTGATTTATAAATGAATTCTTATTGTAAGGAAGGCATTTGGCCACAGTAATTCTCCTGTTATCAATACATTTCCCTCTATAGAGCTAACAATTATTATTTTATATATATATTTTGATTTTTACTGTATTGATTTTCATAGCTGTATATGTACTATAAATATCTAATACTTTTTGAAGATTTTTTTTCATGAAAAGTTCACTAAATATTTCCGTGTAGTTTGCTTTTCACACTCAACAATATGTTTTGAAGCTCTTTTTATGTTAATCCACATTTAGCTATATTATTTTTATCTGCTGCATATTATTCATTTTAAAAACCAATGTACTATAATTTATTTAGCCAATCTCCTATTGGAAGGCCTTTAATTTCTAATTATTGATGTGCAACCAGTGAAGCAACAAGTATGCTTCTCTGTGAGGCTCATTTTCTGCTGTTCCCTTGGGGTAATAACAAGACCTAAAATATCTACATTTTAAGTTTTAACTGATATTTCAAATTACTTTATAAGATAGCTATATCAGATTATACTGTCATTAGGTGGAAAATTCATTTCACTTCAGATTTTTGCCAATCTGGTAAGCTAAAAAGTTTTTTGTTTGCATTTTCCTCATTATTAGGGAAGTTAAACATATTTTTGTATACTTATTGATCATTTATAATTTATATTTAATAAATTTATGATTTAATCAAGCATAAGTTCTTCCAGCAATGATTTTCACAAGCCTCTGAATCTCGTTTGCAGTAATATTTTCTAACTACAGTTATGAGTTTCTAATTCATAATTTTGATTATTATATTATTTTGAATGCTATAGAATACTACTTTAGAATTTTTTTCTTTATCAATATTAAAAGAAGATGCACTGTAATTACTTTGGTTCATTTTTTATTGTTATAAACCCTTATAAACAGTTTATTTATTACTTTTAATTGTGAATTGAAAAAAAAAGAATTTGTATGAAGATTAAAGCTAATTATCCCAATTTTTAATAATCTATTTTAGGCCAAAATAGTTTAATTTATTTATCAATAGAACTACAGTTATAAGAGAATTCCTAATATTATTTAGTTATATTTAGTATATATTTTTTAAAAACTCATGTCATTCTCTGCTTTTTTTTTTAGTTAATCATATGAAATGTAAGAAAAAGATAGTTTACTTATTTTAAAATTAGGTGATTTCCACATGCTGTATTTTTTTCTCTTTGTCCTCCCCTCTTAATTAATAATCTTAGTTACGTTGCTTAAATAGCTTTAGCTTTTTATGTATCATCGAATTGTTGGTGAGAGTTTTGTTTTTGTTCTTGGATAAGCTTTTGTTAGTTTAAGAAATTATATACCATGTCTGCATTCACATTGCAGAAGATAAGCTAGCAAAGTAAACAGTCTGAAGAGGAAAACCTGTTACTGTCACTGTTTTTTAAAAAGAAAAAGGAAAACTTTATTTTGTTATCTATCATTACAACTTATAATTTATTCAGATGCTCATTTCAAATTAAGACTTTTATATCACACATAATTTCATTTAACTGCAGAAAATATTTTCTTTTTACTTTAAATAATTTATTTTAATAAGAATTTTCAGTTTTAATAGAAATGGGATTTATCAAATGTTTTTCTGTGTAATGATATTAGAAGTCTAATATTGTTTATTAAAATACTTTCTGTTCTCTAAGAACAGAAAGAGAGGTTAGTTACCAATTATAGAAAGTAGGTATTTTCTGGGTAGGGGAGACGAAAGAGGTATCAAATTCTTGAATATGTGAAACAAATTTAAATAAAAAATGTTTTTATTAGAAAAAATAGTGTTAAAACTTATCTGTTCAAAAGTATGGCTGGTAAACAGAGGGAGAAACCTCTTCTGCCAACAGATATATATTTTTATAAAGATTAGATCTTGATTTTTATCCTTGACTAACATTCAATCATAAATTCACTTTATTGTTTTATATTACCATCTCTGTATAGTAATTGTTTAGTTCTTGTTTATTCAACCTGTCTTTTTTTAAAATAATCACTTGTTCTCTATTTCTCGCATGTTTTAAAAAACAGCAAACATTTTGCTATTCAAGGCAGAATTTATTCTTTTAGTTTGAAAGGCACTTTACAATGAATTATTATCTAAGTTAGAAAACCTCTGATGTTTATAAAAGATACAACTCTTACCCTAAATTTGCCCACCCTGTTAGACAAACAATGAAGATGGTATTCCTATATAAGTTTGTTATTTTAAAATGCAATATGACTTTAAAATGATTTATAGTCATCTAGATTTTTCTGACACTTTTACTTTTTTCGTATGTGAGTCTCTGTTTTTTCTCTTTGAGTGTTAACTGACCATCTTCTGTAGATTCCTTTCATCTTTAACTTCTCTTTTTTAATAAAAAAATTAATGAATATCTTTTTTCATGTTCTATTCTAGGATCCTGGGAATCAATCAGCATAGAGGGTGAGGGGTGAAGGGGGTGGTAAATTAGTGGAATGAGTTCTATGATGGAATACTTACATTTGGGTTGGTCAGTGAAAGCATGCTAAGAAAGTGGGATTTAAGCTGAAATCACTCTTCTCTAACTGACCATAATATGATCGAAGCTCCTTATTTAAATAGCTTATTGTTCTTTTTCTGAATTAAAAATTCAAATGCATTTTAAAAAGGATCATATATTTTATATTCTCTCTTCAAATAACAATCTAAAGAATTATAATTTTTTACATATATGATTCTCAAGATCTTCCTATAAGTTAAAGTCTGTCATATTTAATATAACCCAGTGTAAACAGCCTACTATAACATCAAAAATTAAAATAGAATGATTTAATTAAGTGTAAGTTCTTCCAGCAAAGATTTTCACAGGCCTCTGAATCCTGTCTGCATTAATATTTTTTAGCTGCAGTTATGAGTAACTGATTCATAAAATAACTAATGCCTGAATGTAGAGATGGCTTTCACACATTGCATTACTGTGTTAACAGGCTATATATCTTTGAAACTATTTACTTATTTTCTTCTTTTCTTATTTCTAATGGGAATGAAGCCAAGTCCTCTAAAACATTAAGAAATAAAGAATAGCTATAGTAGTAACTATTATGTTGCCTATACATATAGGATGTACCTCCATCAGAAGCTTAAAAGATGCCTCAACTGTGCATTAAATTCAAGTTCATACAAGAAAATATTTAAATAAATTGGAGGGTAGTTTGACATAAGATTTCAAATTGTTGAAAAGATTTTATAAGGTGATTAGGTATTTCTTTACCATCATCAGTCATTTTCCTGTACTTTTTAAAAGAGATCGTTACACAGTCAGTACTGTTTTACAGGCCAAACCACAGAGGAAGAAATCAAATCATCTTTTCTAGAAACATTAAAAGGTGACTGCAGCAAGTCTGATGGAGTGTCATACGGTGAATTTGAAGATTACTATGAAGGTCTAAGTATAGAAATAGTAGATGATGAAGATTTTGTTAATATCTTACGTACTCCATGGGGGATTTAGTTTTTTAAAATGAATATGTCATTAGCACTAAACATTTTAAAGGAGAGATGAAGTTAATGTAAAGTACGATCAATGATCAAACACTAGAATATATTTTTTAGGACCTTCTTTATTATTTATTTATTTTTCTCAAAAAGTTGGATTTAGAAAGAGAAATATTTGGAAAGATAGATATATAGGGATATGTGTATATTCAGGCACAAGTATGAGTGCTCACTTTTTGATAAATTTGAAAAGATCTGTCTTTTTGATGTAGTACTTATCTTGAATGTATTTCAGGGTTTTTTTTTATTAGCCTTCATAAGAAAGTAATATCTGTATCAAACTATATGAGATCATCTATATAGTAACCATTGTCCATTGTTTATTTTGTTATTTATTTTTCAAAATAAAATAGCCACCATTCTTGATTTGATGAATTGGAATTGGGCTCAAAGCTTAGGAGATTGAAGTAGTTCAATTTATTTCAAAGTTATGCAAACGTTAAAGGAATGAAAGGTTATACATGAGAAATTTTCCATGCAATATAACTATAGATGTTTTCTGTAACAAATATTTTGGATGATGGGGACTTACCCTGAAAATGCTTGCTTAAACATTGATGTCTTTTGAATTCTTTTCTTCTGCATTATGTCCTGCTGTTTGTTCAGGAGAGTACAATGCAGTTATTCTAGTGACCAGTTCTATATGTTTTTTTGTTATATTTTTAACTGCAATCCTTATAACTTGCACAGAATTATTACTTAGCTAGAAACAATACAAAACGGGAGGGGGAATATTTTCTTAGATTTTTAAATAAAGATCTCTAAAAGTACATTATCACATATATGGACAAAATTTTAAAAAAATATTTTGTGTCCTAAGAAGAATGTAAGTTATTCTAAACATCTTTTTTTTTTTTTTTTTTGCGTGGGAGGGCATATGCTAAACAACTGAAACACTTTCTTCTAGATAGGTTTTATTTGTTAGATATGTTGTAGTCATTCTTTCTAAATTATTTTATGTTCCTCGCTTCTTTTTGGAAATAGAAGAGAGAACTTCACAGAGTTGTTTCTAAGTTCATAATTTTAAATTTAATACGTATTAATATAAAGTAGAAAAAAATAATGTTGAGTAAAATGAATGGTTTATAAATGAAAATATATACTTTTGGCATATAACTTTATTCATCTATACCGTTGGCAACATTATCAAAACTGTGATGTGTGTGAACCCAATATATTCAAAGTAGCACTTTTTTAAGGTTTGAGGAGGTACTAAAACTACTTAAAGATCAGAAAGAGAATATGTATAAACATTGTAGTGCTATGCTCACTAGCTAAATTCTTTATTTCTTGGAATTTTCCTTTCAGTTAGGTTATTGTAATTAAAACAATGTGCTGGAAGATATTTTGGCAAATATATGTCTTTAACATTGTTTCTGAGTTACATTCTTTTTCTTGGAAAAATTTATCCAACTATAGTCATCTTAAACACTACAAATTGTCCTCATGTTAAAATGAATAATAACAATAGTAACTGTAGATGCTCAGTATGCATGTAGATGAAATTTTATTTCATTCTCCTTAAATCTGTTCTTCATATTGTTATGTACTATTTTTCTGTGAATATAACCCGAAAATATACAGGCTGTCATGTTATTTAAAAAAATGCTGGGGGAGATTCTTCTGGGATTTAACATATTACTATGGCCACATAGTCTTAAAAGAACCTCCACTCTCAATATAAATTTTCATAATTGGTTATTTGTAGGAAGTTTATTAACTATTTTTCATTGTTATGTCCACGTAGAGTTAAAAAATACATATTTAGTGTTATTTGGTGTATTTTGTTAAATTATAATTGGTGGCACAATAAATCTTTCTTCTTTTGCCTCATGGTCTGCATTCTTCTTTTATATGGTAAAATCTATTATGTAGTCTTCAAGTCAATAGAAGAACATTTCATAGAAGTTGTATTTTCAAACATCCACAACATAATAATTGATTTTTGAAATTATTCTTAATAGTCTTTAATATTCTAAAATATCTCTTAACTAACTTTAAAATATTAGATTATATGTTATAATGATGTTACATGAATTTATAGTTAAGTATGTTACATTGTCCTCTAGATCTTTAAATGTAGTTACTTGTTTTGGTATAGACTTACTTTTCAAGTTAGCGATATTATTTATTGAATTTAATATATTGATATATTTTACTGTTTCTAGTCTTCTAAATAAAGTTTTGTGGGGTTTTCAGGAAAAATTCACATTTTATTAGAAAACAAGTGATATTCTTTAGGAATTTTTAGCTATATTTTAGTTAGGAAAGAATATGTGTTTGCATGATGGAACACATATAATATAGATATGTGTTGGTTTCTGTTTTAAATTTTATAGTATGTAAACATACATACTTAACGAACCAGTGACTACACAGGGAGAGACACTTAGAATAATTCATAATTTTGATACAGCTATAAAACACATTTTATTAATTACTTTGGATTTCCAGTCAGTCTAATTGTCACTCACTTTATGAGAGAATTATGTACAACAGATTGTGCTTACTGCACATTAATATGCATTTGTGGGGTTATGGTTTATAGTACATACATAAATAAAATACGTACTGTGATAAACTGTAATCACTAGTAGGTTGACCAGTGAGGACAAACATCTGTAGTGAATGTGCTTAAAGAAGTAGAAGGGACTGAGCCTATACTACACAAGCCAAGCAGGAGAAAATGAGATCTTGTCACAGCCTTCCATTTTATTTTATGGTTATACAAACTTCTAAGGCAAACTCACTTATTGGATGGCTTCATATAATAAAAAACAAAAGCCCCATGTTGGAGCTGCTATTCATTTGATCATTACTTCATTCATTGTCAGTCCTTTATTCTTATTGTATAGCACTATCCCCCAATTGCCCAAGGCTCTGAGATATTCTGCATTTTTCTCACACTCTCATATAGCCCACTCATCTCAGGTCCTTTGCTTGCTTTCTTTTGAACCTGTCCACTTCACTATTCTCAACGCTTATGACTTTGCTCAAGCTCTTACAACTTTTTATGTGTATTACCCCTTCATCAACTCTGCCTCCTCTCCATCCTACACACTGCTGTTGGAGTGGTCTTTCTAAAATGTATATTATTTACTTCTCTGATTAAAGTTCTTCCATGATTTCTCAAGTTTACAGAAAAGTTCGAACTTCTTACCTTAACACATAAACCTACATGATCTCATCTCTCTAAGCTTATTTCCCTCTAGTCAGCTCACTCTCCATGTTCCTCCAGCTATTCTGAACTACTTTCAGTTTTTAAAATGGACTATGAGATTTCAGACCTCTGTGCTCTCACTGGTCTGCTACTTTGTTCTAAAATTATTTCCTCTATATAGTGTCTAAATTTAACTCATACTGGTGTTCTAATACTACCTCAAGAACTAACTATCTTCTAGAAAGCTAAATTAGACAAACTCTTAAATTTGATACAGTTGCCTTTCCTGGGAATCCCACTGGCACAGGGGTGTGCCCTTAATTCAAGTTATCACTTATACTACAGTGACTACTTTTCTTATGTTTCTTGTAATAGATGGTAAGCTCACTGTGGACAGGAACCATATCTTATTTAATTTTATGACGCTGATGTCTAGTGCAGTGTATTCGTCGACTGGATAAAAGTGTGATTTATTACATTTGAACACTTTTGCATTTAAGCATTTTAGCATAGGCCATGTAAAGGGTATGAATGTGCTATTCCATGCACTATAGGGGCATTAAGTTTCCTAATAAAGAATTCAGACTAGAGGTGGTTCAATCAGCACTTTATCAGCAAGGCTTCACTGCTCAGTGGCTAGGCAACACTTCAATCACCTGAACCTCAGTCAACCTCAGATGCCTAGCTAATTAGCTTCCTAAGCATAATGAGTTTTACCCATGAAAACAGTGTCTTAGACCCTTAAATTGTCTTTGATTCTCCTATAGATTAGAATGACTTCTGGTTCCGTACCTTTTAAAATACGGTCACCAGATCTTGCCCCTGGAATTTTGCTGCTTGTTCCCTCTGGTGAGCCTTTTACACACAGTGGTGGTTGGAACTCCCAAGGACAAACTGCTGAGATTTCACTGAGCTTACAGAAAAGGTTGTATGATCTCTTTGCGGCTCCTTGCTAAGATATGCTTGTTCAATAAATATCTGTGTGTGTGGTAGAATTTGGTCTGAAATTTATTTCATTATGACTGGGTGGTGAAGTTAGGAGATGCAGCAAATTCTCACCCACCTCAAAGATTTTAGTGGGGGATCACAGTTCGTCACCATAAAGAATATATTACTAATGCACAACTAAATAACTCCAATTTAGTTGTTAGTTCACAGCTGCATTTTTCTGTCAGACACTGCAGGAGGCATCACAGATCCAAAAATGCATGGTATAGTTGATATGAGGATTGAATATGGGTATAGATATGCTTAGACACACATGTATAGATAGATAGGTAGATGACAGATAGAGATAAATAGATATAGTCTAGGTGTAGCACAGTCTAGCTGACAAATGTAACTCAGTGTACATTTATCTCCTTTGTGCCTAAAGTAATAGATTTAAAAACTCGAACACCCTTAGTCCATGATTGCTATAACACAGGCATAAACTAGACACCGTGGAACATGGAAGTATTGTCTGTGTCATCCCAGGAGGAATAATAATTCACCACTATGAAAACATAAAGTTTATTAACATATTGAGATGGCAATTAAAGTGTTCCATATAAAAACTGGAATAGAGAAAGATTTGGGGGCATTCAACTGTATAGGTTGTAGAAATGTATTAATGGATACATGTTTATAGATTTTTCTCTTCAATAGCACATGTAAACTGACTTATATAGTTTTTAGATATTCAAGCAAGGTAGTTATTTGGAAGGATTCGAATTATAAAATTGCCTATTTGGTGACCAATTTTATACAAGGAGGGAACAATGTCCCTGTTGTTTTAAGTATTCTTTTTATTAAGTTAGAATGGGATTTTTGAGCCATGGCTGAATGAGTAGATATAAATGAAAAGTAGATATAAATGAAAAGATTCTCCTTCCTGCAACTATATGTTGAATATCCTGGGCTTTTAAGATTATGAGAAAGCCAATGTGAAAAAAATGACTGCAATTTAATGAAATCATTATGTGTCACTTATGAAAGTTACGTACTTATCCAGTAGTTGAAGAGATTCTTACTGAAGATATTTTCAGAAAAGTAATTTTGAGGAAGTGTTCAGATGACCACTTCATCAAAAAATAGTATGCACTTATGGTAATATTTTAATATAGATGATGTGGAAAGAGCACAAACTTTAAAGTCACTGAATACTGATTTTAAACTTAAGCTCTCCTACAAATAGCTCTATGACTTTAGGAAACTACTTAATGTCACTGAATCTCTACTTCGTCTGAAGGTTGATATGAAGATTGAATATAGATATGGATATGTATAGATACACACACACACACACACACACACACACACACATATATATAGTACTTAGCACAGTGTAGCAGACAAGTGTACCTCAGTATACATTTATCTCCTTTGTTTTCTGGCTTGAAAAAAAGAAAAAGTTTTTCTTATTCTTTTTCCTGATTAATCACAAATAGCAACCATAAGAGTCATTTTTTTTTAAAGAGACATATTTTAGTGGGTAGGAATAATTTGTATGTCACTATTTTCTCCTGAATCTAGTGAACTTTTCATTATTATCAATTCTCTTTTTTCATCAGAGCCCATGAAGGAAAATAAAAATCTTGTATGAAGGCTAGCAACTTTTTCTTCAAAGCATATAGCAAACTGATAGGTTAAAAAGGTGATTAGTAACAAAATTTATTGTTATTGAACTTAATCGGAAGATGCTACATGTGGATAGGAACCATAATTTTATGTCTGCAGAGATGACAACATTTCTAATATTTCTGGTGCATACAATTAAACAACTGATAGTTTTGAATCCTGTAAGATACTGCATTTTCCAAAGATTGTTGCAATAGTATCTTTCATCCCACATAATGTTCTTACATAATGAACTTGACTTCACATCAAGAGGTGGGGTCTATGTTCCCTCTGCTTGGATCTGGGTGACTTGTTCCTTGTTTGTAACCAGAATATGGCTGCTGTGATGCTGTGTTACATTGCAGAGCAGGCAAGAAAAAAAGCCCTGTAGTTTCTGCCTTGTTTGCTGGGATATTTGAACCATCAAGTAAGAAGCCAGCCAATGTGGGACTACCAAACTGAAGAGGCTATGTGCTGGTGCTCTGTTCAATAGTTGGTATGAGCTCCTGGCTGATAGATTGTTATCAGTTGCCTACCATGTGAGTGAGTCATCTTGGGTTAATTGCAGCCCTAGCCAACATCTCACTATAGTCACATGACAGAACCCAAGTGAGAATCATCTAACTGAGCCCTTTTATATATATTTTTAATTTCAGATTTATCAAGGTATAATTGGCCCACAAACTCTACCTGCAAAATATAATAGTTGCTTTAAGCTGCTAAGTTTTTGTATTGTTTTTTATATATATAAATAGTAAGTAAAACAAATCTTTAATTAGAATTTTAATAAAGCAAAGATGTTAAAAACATTTGGTTAAACATTTTCATGTTTGTCTAAATTAAATTGATTAAATTAATATGGCCCAAGTTTATAAATTTTTTGACACGTTATAGGAGAAAATAGACATGATAAGTCTATTTGATTTCAGCTGTGTGAAGGAAAGTAATATGATGGGACATGTAATACACAGAATCCAATAGGTCATACTTTATAAAAGATAAACTGAATTGAACTGTAATGTAAAGTTGAAGCTTTGCAGAACAGACATTTTACCATCACAAAAGTCACTATGTCATGTTAGTTCTGGCGATTGGTGAGTTTATTTATTACTAAGTTAGATTAAGTATCATATAATTTCCTTGCTGAAATATTCACCCATTTCCTCGAACAGTTTCACCAATGACTAATAAATGTGGGAAGATAATTTGTAGAGATAATAATTTGTGTTTGGTCCTTATTACTATAAGACACGCAAAAAAGAATAAAAGAGATCCCTCCAGATCCATTCTAAGAACACAGAGGAGCTTTTTTTTTTTTTTTTTTTTTTTTTTTTTTTTTTTTTGTCCCAGGGTTGGAAGCAGAAATGCCAAGAATGCTATTCAAGTTCTGAACTTCACCTATCTTTGAGTTAGCTGTGTATGTGTGTGCACTTGCATGTGTTAGAGTGAGTTTGTGTAAACAGATTATAATGGATATAGGCCCACCTGAAGTGGAAGAGGGAACTTTTGAGAGTCCCTACTGAGACAGAGAAGGAGAGAGTTTTCCTATGTTAGACCTTGGTGATACAAAGTAGAATAAACATGCTTTCTGTCCTCAAGAAGCTTTATGGGCCCTTTATGGAGACTACAGATCAAGAAGTCAGTGCTATAATAAGTGAGATAAGTAATAGGCAGCATGAGTAGATATCACAATAATACTCCAGGTGAATGAGTGAATGAGTATGTGTGTGTGTCTGTGTATTTATTTGTACATGTGTCATGACAATGAAGGAAGAAACAGAGAAGATGATATTTGAGTAAATTTGAATGGAGTTACCTAAGGCAATAAAGGCTGGAAGGCAGAGTATCGTTCAGAATGGAAGTATTCTATTTCTGAATTTTCTTGTAAACAATTTAAAACATACTTTCAGGCCTCATCTGTGATGCCATAAATATTAGGACTCCTTCTTATACCCTCCAAAGCCTGTGTGTATTCTTTGTGTCACTTTGCCACTTGCATTTCTTTATATCAGTTATCTTCCTTGAGAGGCAGTTTGCAATTTTCTTTTTATTGTTCATCACTATGTTCTCATTGTGTAGTGTAGTTCCTAGTGTCTGGCACAAAACATAATAGATATTTGTTGACCGATATAATACATAAATTGTATCTGCCACAACAATTCCAGTACTTTGGAATTATATTTATATCAGATGTTTTATACTTTTCTATTTTTTCTGTTTCTATCCTGTCACATTCTTTATGATTTATATATGAAGAACTAACACCTTTTAAAGTATAATTTTGTTCCAAAAAATTATTAAAGTTATTTAAAATGCACACCAACTTCTCCCTCTGGGTGTTTGCATTTTATTCTCTTTAATTCCTTTGTTGAATTCCTTTACTTTTTCTTCCTTATTATTATTTATGTATGACTAAAGTGAGTTGTTAGTTTACAAGATATTTGAAGATTTTATTTTGAGATTTTCTATAATCCTTCAGTTATTAGTGTTCTAAGTACAAAATTTTACTGTTCTCTGAAGAAAGATATGAGTGGAAAAAAATGTTGGGAGTTGGCCTTAGAATTACTCCTGTGGCTTCCATGCAACTAGGACAACTTGAGAGCATAGTGGTCTTGGATCACATGCTTTCTAAGACTTTTGAAGATATTACTCCACTGTTTTTGGCAGTCTGAAGCTCTCTGAAATTTGATTTCCTGATAGTAATCTGTTTACTTTTCTTCCACTTTTGAAGTTTGGAGAATTCTTTATTTTTTTACTTTAGCTTTAAGGCTATTCATACATTTTGACAGTATTGACTTCAGTTTATTCATTTAATGTCAGACATATTTTATACTTTTTCTCATCTTCGTTATTTTTATTTCGTAATTTTTCTATTATAATGTTGATTATCAGTTTTGTTCCATGAAATGTTTTCTTCATCTATTCTAAAGTTATATTTTAATGGTGCAATATCCATATCTATATTATCATACAAAATTTTTGTCATACTCCATATTTTTCTTGGATCTATGTTTCTGTTTTATAAATGGCATATTTATATGTCATATTTTTTCTTACATTAAAGATCTTCCTTTCTCTTTCTCATTGGAGCCGGATGAATGTTTTTTTCATTTCCTCTGTTACTCGCAAGCTCCCCTCTTCCAACCTCAAATTAAGACCTAACAATTGCATTTCCTGAGCCAGATTTTCCTCAGGACTCAGTGAGAAGTTATCTTTTAGAAAAAATAAAACAAAAGAATGTGTGTGTCTGTACACACACACAACAGGAACATTTATTTTGTCCCTGTTTTAACATTATTTTCCAATTAAGTTATTGAATTTGAGTTTCTTCATTAAGAGTCTCCCTGGTGTTCTTTATGGTTGGATAATTCTGAAGCTATAGATAAGCACTAATCTTACTTGAAAGTATTTAGCCTAATTGCTTTTTACCTTAGAACAAGCCCCTGGTTCTTCTCTTTTGTTCTTTCCTTCAACAAATATATATTGTGCACTTACTATTTGTTAGGCACTGTGCCAGGCACTGAGAGTATACAAACATGAAACACAGTCACTACAAATAGCCGTATTATAAAAATATAACCCAAATTATAAACTACAAGGAATTATCAAATCCCCAGCAATGTGATAGGGGTGGTTGATAGAGGAAAGTGCTTAAAGGAATTGAAGCCAAAAATGCTTCTGAAATGATGAGGAGGAGCTAGCTAGTGAATATTCGGAATGGAGATAGGAGAAGAATGGAGGAGAAGAGCATTCTAGAGAGGTCCAGATGAGCAAATGCATAGTTGTGAGGAACAGAATAGTATGTGCTGTGTATGTGTATGCACATGCATACCTGTGTACAGTTCAGTTTTTGCTAGATGTTGACTCATGTGATAGGAGTGGCAGAAGCCTAGAGAAATTTGTAGGAGCAGGTCCTGAAAAGTCTTGTGTGCCATATAAATAAACCTAGATTTTATATTGAAGGTGGGTGGTTCTTAATGTTTAGACAATGTTCCCCTTTGGGAATCTGTTGGCAACATGGGTACCTCTGCAGGTACCCAGATCAATGGGGAAAGACATGAATATATTCGTAGATTCAAGGGCTTCTGTTCAAGGAGGTTCATATTATTTGCTCCAAATGCAAACAAATGACCAAACATTACGTTAAATTAACTACAGACAATAAAAGATTAATTTTAGTATGCATTTAAAATAAAGGATAAATTGGGGATTATGAAAGATGGTGTGATTGGTTGGAGGTAGGGGTAGAAAGATTGTTAAATTTTGTTAAAAATTATAGTTAAGTATTCATGTCAAAATTTTAGTGGAAATTGCCAAAAAAGAATAAAAGTACAGTCTTCAGCTTTGAAACTATCATTAAAAAAGGAAACATAAACATAGCCATCAAACAAAAGATAGGTAGGAAAAGAATCTAAGTAAAACTTTGGTTAAATAGAAACTACAAAATAAGATGGTAGTAAAATTCTAACATATCGGTAACTATAATCAATTAATTGTACTAATTTTACCAGGCAGATTTTATCATATTTTGTAAAAAGAATAAAATTTTTATTAGCCACATGCTACTTATAATGAACACTCGAATTAAATAATTAATTACCTAAATTAAAACCACAGAGAACTGAATGAGAGGATATGTACCATCTAAAACTGACCAAAAGGAGGTTGAGCTAGCTAAATTAATATCTGACAAAACAGAATTTAAGGCAAAAAGGATTAATGAAGATATAGCAAGGATATTACTTAAGAATAAGAAGGTAAAAGGCAAGGTGATTAAAAAAATAGGAGGTATTTATTGTTGGAGTAGTAGGTAGCTTGGGACAAGACGGGGTCAAGGGTACACATGGATGAACTTTAGAATTCTTTGGGAAAAAAGTGGATATGGTTGAGAATGGGTGTAACCCAAGAATTGTGAGGCCTCGTTTCCCTGATTTGGTTAGAGAAATGGGGGTAGAAAGGGGATAGGCTCATTTTCATTTATGTCCAGTCAGTATTAACTACCCACCTATTCAAAAAGCATTACTCTCACTCTGAAATTTTTTAAAGTTATTCCAGAAATCTTGAAAATGGTACTCCACATACTCTCCAAACCCATTCTACAGCTACATTCACTGTCTTATGGTTGTCTGTTAAGGGGTAAGGTCCTAATCTTGATATTAGATCAACTACCTACTCTCAGGATCATGTGGTTCACACTTTTCCTTATAGGTTTGTTGAAAGTAAAACTAGGAACCACATTAGACAAGAGGAGGCTGATTACTCAATGAAAGGTCACTGTACTTATTTTGATAAATCTATAAAATTTCAACCAAGGTGATTCCTGCCAGTGGAGGTTCATGAGGCTTTTCTCTCCTATGTTCTCTTCATTCTACACACATTTCTTGCCATAAAATACAAGGCAGTTAGTGATCTAGATCTTGTTTATAGAAGGCAAACATGGAAAGGAATTGAGAGATTGGTGAGTACATATGAAGGTGGCAAGTTAATATTAAGTCAGATTTCAATCTGGGGAAAACTGAAAATCTATCACTTAAAATGACTGCTGGCATTTGCTCATTAACTGGTCTGGCACTAGATAGAATGTAGGGGTGAATTCAGATGTTGGGCAGATTCCAGACATCAGAGTCAATCCAGGCTGGCTTCTAACACTTCTATCATTTGTTTCAGTTCAAGTGATAGATGTTAGTGTCTTGGTCTAGGATGATATCACTGGATCAGGATGGCTATTAGGGGATTCAAATTCTAATTATACTTTGAAAGTTGAGACAAAAGGATATTCTAATGCTACAGAAGATATATGACATTACATATTGCCCCCAAATCACATGTACACTTATGACGTTGTCCAATGTTTTAGAAATGTCAACAGTTAACTGTTAAGCCTTTCCAGTCAAACTTGGCAGATTGACCATCCTTGTCCAGCAGCTCTCCTTCCAAAAACTTTATTAAAATATTAGTGAAGAATTAAAAAACTATTAACCATGAGGACAAAGAGAACATAAGAGATTTTTAAAAAATATATTTAGACAACACACTAATGGAGGAGATTTAATGGACTCAGCAGACTAGAAAAATTGGAATCCAAGTCCCTGCAGGAGGTAGAGTACCTATAAGATAGATCTAATTTGCCTTGCATAAATGTTTATAACATGGGGTGACGTGTGCCTGGCCACATGATTGGCTGAAAATCTGTATGACTTCCAACTGTTTGACTTCCAAGGTCCCCTGCACTTCCCTGAGAAGCTAGGATACTACTCTTCCCACAACCATTGTAGGCAGCTTAGTTTGGAGAAGCTGAGCCAAGGAGCCTCTGAATTCTGAGACAAAAGACAGGATAAGGTTGGCGTGAGTATAGAAACTAAGAATAGTGCGATTATGGAAAGATCTACATATTAAAATGCAAGTCTAGCAGGCTGCTTCTCTAATATTGCCCGTAGAATACTAGACACCAGGTTTATTCATGCCCCGCCCCCCGCCCTGCAACTCAACTAATACACATCATTGCACTTCTTCCAGTCAACCTCTAGAGGGGTTTAACATATTAAGGGACGACCAACAATCACTAGACATTTGAAGAAAGACAATTTAGGAGACAGAAACAAAAACAAAAAAAAAAAGGAAACATGAACCCAAAACAATGGAATAGAAGAAATAAAAAATATCATGGTTATCAAGGATATAAGAAAAGAGAAAACGTCTATGGAAGAAAACAAAAAAGTAAAAATCAGAGTACAAGTTTTAATGTTGGAAATTAAAAATATGACGAACTAAAAGAGGTTTGCTTCAGCCTCTGTTGGTGGCATGGTGTGACCCCAGAGCTGCTAGAAGGTCAGCAGTTTGCAGCAGGAGGTGCTGCCAGCAGGGAGAGTGGGCATGGGCACTGGCATGAAGCTGGGCTGTGAGGCTGAGGAGGAGAAGGCAGTGAAAATGGAGGGTTGGATGCCCATTGGGGCCCTATGGAGCTGGTGTGTGCCTGGACCACAAGAGTCCATCATGTTCCTCTGAGCACAGCTCTCTCCAGACCAGATGCTGCATGTCCCACCTAGTGAAAAATGTGGGAGCTTAAGTCTTGGCAGTTTGGAATGAGTGCAACTAAGCTGTCGAAACTCTACCTGGAATATAACAGAACCTCCAACCCCAAGAAAAAAAGACTGAGCTTGATGAAGGTTATCCTTGAGAAAAATAACATTTTGTGTTGAAGACGGAGAAATGTCAAGATCTAAGAGATTTAAGCAACTTTTGGAAGAGAGGGGATTGCACATAAACTCTTATTCCGGCTACCAATATTTTGGAGAGATCCTTGGCTTTTATGAAGTTGAAACTAAAAATTTTACTTACCCTGTAGTTTGTTATTTTTGCTGGCTTCCAGGATAGTTAAAGAAGAATATAATGTTTTATCCACTCACGAAGTAATCCAGATTAGCCAATGTAAAAGCACCGCGTCTTTTTTTTTTTAACAGAAAATAAAAGGAAAAAATTTTTTGGAAAAAATTTCAGATCTATGAAGTGAAACATACTGCTGTTTTATGCTTTTTTTCCCACTTATGTAAGATATTGTACTTCATATTTAAGAAAGAAAAGAATGAGCCCTGATAAACCGGAAGCTCAGCTGAAAGTTTAAATTTTTGTTCTTTTACTAGTCTTTTCAAAAGCAAAGCCATCTGCATTGGCTTGGTGCCTTCTCAATCGGGAAGTAGAAAGGTAATTTATTAAAATGTAGCAAATTTTCTTGCTTTAATTATAACGCATTCACAGATTAATGACACTGAATACTATTACAGGAAGGTAGTTTCTAAATGACTATCTGAATGTTTTCTCTTGAATGTTGCAAAAGATGGTTTGGATTATTTCTAGGTGCAGAGCCCAGACTCTCCAAGACAGCAACTATAGTGTTCCTGAGTTGTCAGTAATACCAGCAGGCAGCCGTCTTGATGAAAGTGAAAGTGAAGACTGAAGAAGTGACTTTAGAGAATGAAGCTTCAGCAGCGCTCTGTCGCAGTGATCAAAGGTTCACTGTCTTTTCCAACTTGAAAGTGGCTCAGTCTCTGTGCTTTTCATTTTAGAAGTTCAATTTTACTGTGTCAGAATTTAAAGTGTGTGTATAGTTTATAAACAATAAATGGGGGAGTAGGTAAGAATACATAGACTGGAACACCTGTCATCTATAATTATTCAGACCAGATCTGGTCTATTTCCATATTCTAAGCTATCAAATAGGTAAAAGCCTCTCAAATAATTGAAAATAACTTAAATCTTGGCACTTTGTTTTTCTCTTTGAATAAAAATGATCTTTAACTACTTATTTATATGGATAATAGATTTTGTGGATAAGGATGTAGGAAGTAGAAGGAGAGAGCCTTTATTTTTTTGCTGAATATAAAGTAGGAGACTGAGATCTGCTGAGAATACAGGAGTAGATTCTGAATGGAGACTTGTGGGGAGGGATGCAAGCTCTGAACGGGCTTTGAGGGAAATGTTGGAGAGAATTAGTCAAGGACAAGTTGATGCTGAGGTACCAGCCAAGTTTGGGATCCATGAATATATAGTAGTGCAAAATCAAAGATTTAGGGGCATTTTATCCAATATTCTCAATCACTGAAATATAGAAACAAAACAGGTTGTTACTGCTCAAAGATTTGGGTTTTGCAGCTTGCTGCTGGTGATGTTGAACTTCAGATGAACAATTTTAAAGACCAAGCTAAGTAAAGGAGGCATGTAGCCTAGGATTGAACTAATAAATTCAAGAAAATAGGGAATCCAGAGACTGTAAGGTTTGCTGAAATTCTTGTACAAATTTGGTGGGAAGGATACTATGAAAGAGGTAAAAAATAAGAATTTGTTTACAGTTTTGAATATGGAACTTAGAAATTTCAGAATGACATGTTAAAGGTGTCTCCTTTGGAGGAGGGGTTGTAGTGCAGAGGAGGGAAGGGTCAGGTAAAAGAGGTCTAGTGGATTTGAAATTAGGATATGATCTTTTGTCTACACAAACAGTAAAATCTCTTATAATGGTGGCAGAAGACGACCGTGAACCAGGTCTGAAAATCTACATTGAATGAATGATATAAGATATATTACCTCGAATGATATAAGATATATTACCTCGAATGAGGATGGACTTTTATAGGCAGATGGAAGAGTAAAGGTCTGGAAGCATAACTGGGGGAACAGGGGAATATAACCTCCGCTATCTCTCAATACGTACATTTTCCTGTGGATATGGGAAAAGGAATAGGTTCAAGTAGAACTGAAAGCTATAATTAATCAAGGTGTGTCTTCCTGTAGCATGCATGTTAAACAATTTCATGCATCTTAAATTCATATGAACTCAGATATATTTTGAAGTAGGGTGAGAATTTTGTATATGTTAATAATAAAGCAGCAAATGACAAAGAAAATTTACACTTACCGTATACTGCTTTGGTCTAATTCTCTGGTTCCTGCAGAAGACTGTCTTTCCATTGTTCTTTGTGTGAAAACATTTAAAAGTTATCTAAGAGGTAAGTGAAAGTAAAGAGGTCCTAAAGAAAAGGTTCAGATATAGGGCAGTTCATTTTCCATAGAAGAGGGTTTTGCCTTGTGATGGATAAGGTGTGTGTGTGTTGTGGGAAGAGGGTGGGTTGTACAATAGAGAGAAAGGTCAGGAAGAGAAGTTTGAAAACAGTAATAGTACTGGTGCCCAAAAAGAGAAAAGGGGAGAGAGTGCAGGATGTAGAAATTTTTCAGTGATTAAGAAAAACAGAAATAAAGATTGTTCACAGGTGATCATTCTTAGATATTTCCCATTCTAGATTTTGTACACATTACTTTTGTGCAGGAAGTACTGTACCTTGCCTGTTTCAGAGAGGTGGTAAGGACTATGTATGAGGAAATTTTCAGCAAGTATCAAAAGTTCTGATAAATCCAGGGCTTTTTTCACAGTGTTAGGAACAGTGATGAGTCATTTAAGTCCCTTCATCATAATCCTCTATGCATCTCATAATTAATTCAAATGGTGACAAGAGAACTTACTTTAGCTCATTAACTCTTTCATGCCAGGCCAGAGACAACCAATGAAGACCCCAAAGGAGGATTTTACTTTTTTTCTACGTGGTTTCTATGATGCTTGTCTCTTTGACCTCTTTATTACAGTTAAATGTGTGCAAACTGATGAACAACATTGAATTTCTCAGCAAACTTTAAAGTTGCCAAATAACAGATATTTTGGTCTTCTACTCACAGTGTCTTAAATCCTGTTTTGTTTTGTTTTGTTTTGTTTTAGAACTATTTACTTCCATCAACAATTATAGCAACACAGTTCTCACTTTCCCTAATAAAGGCTATTTCTTCCTCATGGGAGATCTCTAAAAAATGCATCAGAGCAAAGACAGATCTCAGAACCTGTGAGGCTCTTTTCCTCTGTTGCCAAAACGTTTCTGCTCTTTTGAAATTATGTAGCATTCCCATCCTAGAAAGCTTTGTGAAGCAATGTTTCCTCCTTCAAATGTTACTGGATATTGAATCATAGTCCTTGTCTTCTTTATCAATGAAAAAGTCCCATTACCTTCAGATAAACTAATTTCATGCTTTACTAATGATCATATGGCAGTAATTTAACCTGATAGGGCTATGAATGATGAAATAAAGAAATCTTTTTATGAGAAATTCTGGAAATAAAAGAATTGTATTTTCAGCTAAACTGAAATTGCTGCAGTCATTTTCGGTAAAAACTGAACATAAGCCAGTTGAAAAAAAATGGAGAGCTTAGAAAAATTGACAAAGGGGTATTTTTCTAAAAAGGCAGCCGGTGGCCTCAGAAAAAAGAGACTTGCTAAAGGTACTGGGTACAGGCAGGAAATAATAAAATTGCCAAATTGATTTTTTGAGGATATCAGAATGGGGCTTAACCTGTAATTATTGAGTTTAAATCTAACAAGAAAGGACAGAGTAATAACACCCAGGGCTGTTATCAGTGGTTTGCTAGCCTGAGGGGTCAAGGCGATGTTAACCTTAGGATGAAATGGTTAATTTTTGCTTTTAAGTGATACTGTTCTCATCTAGGTACAGTAAAGCATCAGCTGATATCAGTTGAACAAAATGTGAATTTATTTCATCATTTAAGCACCAAATGACCCACTTAATTTTTAAAAAGACAACTTAAACTAGTATTGGATTATTTCACAATTCTATTTTGAGAATGAGTGGGTATTTGTGTTGGACCTTTAAAGAGGATGTACCTTGGTTTCAAAAAGAACATTTGTGACATAAAGACTAAAATGAAAAACACAATAACTAAAAACCAGAACATTGGAAGTTATAAATATTAGGAAGATATTTGAACGATAATTTTATCAGTAGGACTTTATCTGAAAGTTTGTCCCGACAGGCGGGACCTAGTTATTCGTGGGGGCGAGGAGGATCCAACCTGGGGAGAAAATGGGCGAGAAAAAGGAACAGAGGCAAGACAAAGTTCTGATCAAGCCTCAAACTTTATTTTTTGAACAAATGTATTTATATAGCTGAGACAAAGGGGGGGCAGGTCTACTTAGGCGGGCGGGTGTTTGGCACAATCTTATTGGTTCTTAGCAGGTGGGGTGAGGAGCGGTGAGGGTCGCAGGAAGTGGGGGGCAGGGAGGAGGTAGGTATGCACAGGATAGCCTATCACCAGAGCACCAGCAGCCATGCGTCCGCGGCGGGGCCCTCCGGGAACAACTGAGACCGTAAGGGGGCTGGGTGTACTGTTAAGTAAACGGGAAGCTCAAGCATGGTTCTGGGCTCCCACAAAAGTTCACAGAAAAATACTGTACATTCTCAAATAGAAAAGTAGCATTGATTTAGGAATCTTAAATTAATGATGTCATGTTGGATAGGAGAGAATTAGTTGGATATTGGGGTAATGGAGGTGGCTACTGCAGTTATCTAAATGTTGCGTAAACCTCCCCTGCAGGGCAAATTTTGTGATTATGGAGAAGTAAAGAAAGAATAGGTGTAAAAGGCTGTGGATGCTATTGACTGCATTTAAGCCACCATTGGATTCAGGTAAGTCTCGTATGTGTGATGGTGAGCAGTTATACCAGAGTCTACCTAGTCTAACTGAGGAGGCTTCTAGATGAAAACCTGACCTAAGAGAAAAGGGAACCAATAGACTCATTCTGTAGATATTGGAACTAATACTAGGCATTTGTCATCCTTGGGGAATAAGGCTGCTGACTACACATCATTTTTGCCAATTAAATTAGTCTCTTCTATGGATTTATATTTTAAAGTAATAAGTTCTATTTGTAAGTCTCTAAGATGGGAACAAATATCTCTGCTGTGTTATCCTTTAGGAGAACATAACCAAAAGTATAAAGTGCTAACTTCATCTGAGGAGTCTTTGTTTGAGGAAATATTCATTTTTGATGTAATACTACACATGATTTCCCCTTACTTCATTAATACCTTTTGGTTTTATTTTAAAGTCATGTTCTATAGAGAGATAAAAGATACTGGAATACTCTTTTTACTAATTCTGTTTTTTTTTTTTTTTCCACAATATGTCTTTACTCCACGGAGCTTATTTCTATGACATAGAGCCATAATTTCATTTTGTTGTTCATATAAAGAACCAATTATTTCAACATTATTTACAAAATAATCCATCCTTTATTCACTATCTTAGTCTTTTATCTTTTTACATCTAATGCCAACATTTAGAAATTTAAATTAATGATTTTAATTCAAACTTTAACTCTTTTCACTCTAGAAACACTGAGAATTTCTCTTTGTGTTCAATATTTTAAAACATTTCTGTACCATATATATGTATTATTTTATCTGTCTTGTTCTATACTCTAGAGATTTTTCAAATGAGGGCATGTATCTTTCTTTACTATGAAAAATTTGTGCCTGTTGTATCTTCAGTACTTACCTCTCCATTTTCTTATTTATTGTTCTCTTTCTGGGGTTTCTATGAGATGGAATTCAGTATTTCAACCTTTAGTCTTTGCTTCTCTTAACTGCCATTTTTGTAGAGTTAGGGTTAGTGTTTGTACAAGTACATAAAAGTATATCTCGTTAATTTAAAAAGCCATGTAATACATAAGAAATAATTGATTGATGAACATTTGGGTTTCCAATTTCTACTACCTCAATGAAGAAATCATTCTACTATGTACATTTGGCACCAATTGGTGCATATTTCTTTGAAATTGTTTCTTAGAAGTAGAATTGCTGAGTCAATGGAATTGCACAATTTTATTTTGGAAGACTGTCAGCTTGTTTCCAGAATTATGTCTTCAATTCATACATTAACTGTCAGTGTACTCATCCTGTGTACTTGCCAAGGCTTGATATTATCACTCACTGTAATTCTTTTGAAACTTGACAAATAATTCGTTTTAGTTTACATTTTTTTTATAACCAGTCAAGTTGAACACCTGTTTATATATATTTATGTAGACATTTGTGATTATCCTTTATGAATTGCTTGCTTATATCCTGCCCATTATTTCTAATTATTTTATTTTATTTTATTTTATTTTATTTTATTTTATTTTATTTTATTTTATTTTATTTTATTTTATTGGCTTTAGGAACTCTGTGTATACTGGATACTGGATAGTGACTTTTGTTAGTAAAATATAAGGCAAATGTTTCCAAGCTTTGTTGAAATTTTAACTTTGTTTATGATTTATTTTGTTTTAAGAAAGCTTTAGGTTATATTAAATAAAACCTGTCAGTCTTTTCCTTTGGCTTTGTGTTTTACTAGAAAATATCATACTACATTTACTTATATTTTCTTGTACTACTTTTGTAAATAATTAACCTGGGATTCACACACACATGCACATCTATTCTATTTTTCTTCAGTGTGTAAATCCAGTTGTTCAAATACTATTAATTGAATAGTCCATATTTTAATTTTTATTTGCAATGTTCTCTTCACCACAAACTAAATTAAAATATACATGAAAATCTGTTTAAGAATCTGTTTATGAATGCTCTTTGTAATATGATTTAAGTTCTGTTATTCATATCTTTCTTCATTACTTTTATTTAAAAAACTATATAGCTATACTTTTCATAGCATTTTTAGTTGCTTTTTAAATAAAAACTTTAGAACTAGTTTTTGTTAATTTCTTTAGACATTGATTGAGGTGATAATTAAACACAGATTTATTTAATTGTTCCTCTATTGTTTATAATACATCCTCCTTTTCCAGCTTTTCTTTTACATTTGTCAGTAATCTTTCATAGTTCAGTTTTGTTCCCCATTCTTTTGGGTTATTTTAGCTTTTTATTATTTGTCGGGGTTATTGTATTTTCAAATTTTTTCATTGTTCTTCAGAAACACTTGATAATTAAAGTGATATCTTTTTTCTTTTCACATTTATTAGCATAAAATAATTTATAATCTCCTCAGTGTATAATTTATTTTTTCCCTTCTTTTATTTGTTTGTTTTTCTTTTCAATAAGATTTATCACTGCATTTTTTTATTTTACTGTTATTGTCTCAAAGAATCAGCTCCTGATATTGATTCTATTATTTTTCCTTTTATAGTATATGAAATTAATCATTTATTTATGATTTTGTTTAATATTTTTAATATGATTTATTAAGGTTTATTTTATAGTGCTTCAAAAACAAGAGGTAAATATATTTTAAACTTATTTTTAGTATGTATTTTAAAGTAATGAAAGCTATGAAATTCGTACTTCAGTTTCAGTTTTGATTACATTCTACATAATATGATATGTTTTATTGTTAATATTTTAAGATATATTCTTAAAATTCTAAATGTATAATTTGGCATTTTTTTAATTATGTGTCTGATTTGGTATTTTAATATTTAAAAAATAAAACATGCTATTTAAATTAACTATTTATATTTATTAATTTACTGATTATTTGAGGGTCTATTATATGAACATTATTAAAATACATAAAATTATATGACATTCATAATAAATGAACACATTAACAAGGTGAAAAATTATGTCACATAATTTAAAATTGCACTTCTCTGATTAATGAAAAGGTTTACCATTTTTCACTTATAATTTGGAAAAGTATGTTTTTTCTTAAGTTTTTACTAGGGTAGCATGTTTCTCATATTGATTCCCAAAATATTGTTAGATAGTTAACATTTTGATTCTTTGTTTCATGGGTTGTAATTTTGTTTTGTCTTGTTTTGTTCCTTTCCACTTATTTCCAGTTGCTCGCCTCTCCCCTGCTTCCTGTTGACCACTATTGTTCTAATTTCTATCACCATAATTTATTTTTCTGTGTTTTAGAAATGCATATAAAGTCGTAACATATCCACTGTAACTATACAGTATCTACTCTGAATTGTGTCTGATTCTATGTAATCAACATGGGATCTGTTAAATTCTTCCATATTTTTGTACTTATCAGTAGTTTGTTCCCTTTTATTACTGAATAGTGTTTTATTGAATAAATATGCCACAATATCATTATTCGTTTGGATTGTTTTCCCGTTTTTGATTCTATGAATGATTGGCTCTAATAATGTTTTGTTAAGCATATTTAAGGGACATACTGGATCTGATCTTTTTTAAATGTAAAGAGAATTTTAATCAATTAAACAATAGAAACAACTCAATAATTGCAAAGATGAAAGAATTAGTAAACAGACATTACAGAAGTTATTTTAATTATGATCTATATGGACAAGAAGGTAGAGAAAAACATAATCATGAAAAAGAAAGAATTTGAAAATATAAAAAAGGTGAATTGAACTTTTTGAAATAAAAAAATATCTGAAATGAAAAATAATATTGATTATACTATAGACTAAATGTTTGTGTTCTCACCCCCACCCTGAAGCTCATATGTTAAAACCCAATCCGCATTGTAATGGTACTTGGATGTGGGGCTTTTAGGAAGTGATTTAATCATGAAGGTGGAGACCTCATGAATGGAATTAGCATCATGTGCAAAAGAACCAGGAAGGAGAAACTCTCAAGAGTTTAATAATTTTCCTGACCCCAAAATATGATAAAAACATTGCATTTTTTAAAAATGAGAGTTTTAATAATGAAACAGAAACCATAAAAAAGAACCAAACAGAAATCCTAGAGTGGAAGTATACAATGATAGAAGTGAAAAATTCAGTAAAGAACTTCAACAACTGACTTGATTATACAGAAGTCAGTGATCTCTTAGACAGATCATTTGAAATTAGCCAGTTAAAGGAACAAAAAGTGAAAAGAACAGGAAAGCAAGACTACATGAATTATAGGAAACTATCTATTAAGTAAATATTTTCATTATGGGAGTCCCAAAGGGGAAAAAAAGAAAGGGGAAGAAAGATCATTTAAAGAAATAATAGCTGTAAACTCCCTAAATCTAGAGAGAGATATAGACTTCCAGGTAGAGGAGCTCAAAGGAACTCTAGCAAAATCAACCCAAAGAAGATCACTCTGAGATACATTATAATCAAAATGTTAAAAGTCAAAGACAAGAAGAGAATTCTGAAAGCAGCAAGAGGAACACAACTCATCACATACAAAAGAACCTCCAGAAAGCTATTAGTGATTAATCTGCCTTGCAGGCCAGGAGATTAAGTGATTCTAGAATTAAATGCAGAATGTGACAAAAGAATCTATCTGTGTTACCTGTGTATGAAACAATTTCACTGATGGGGATAGGGAAAAAAATCCCTGTTGACTTATATAACTTTAGAAATGAATGGAGTCTATAGGACTAAAGGCAAAGAGAGCTTTAGATAAGCATTGTAAAGTAGTAACATTGCTTCCCACAAGTATGAGTTAACAATTCTGAAACCATGTATACCAGACTGAAAAATTAATAAATAAATGGTGAGTAGTTGGAGCCAGATTTCTCACTGATGGATTGGAAGGTTATAGGTAATCAAGGAGAGGAGGCTAGAACAGTCGATGTAGTAATGAATTAGAATTGGAGAAATCAGTTGGAACTCATGTTAAGCTTAATATAGTTTAGCTAGCTATATATAGAAATGTTTATAGAGATATATATAAACTCAGATTAATATTGAAAATACTATATACATGCACATATTTCCTTATTTTGCCAGCTGAGGGCACCTAGAAGCAATGACACCCAAGTAGCAATGAGCACACCAGGACCTTGGCTTTGAATATCATTCTCCAATCAAAGAAACCAGGCCTCCTTGGAGGAAATGGATGAGTCCTGGACTAGAGCAGAAAATATTCAAGATGAGCTCAAATTACTATGTAGTACCAGCAGGTACTAGAGAAAGTAAGAACTACTCAAAACAAAATTTGAAAAAACCCCACAATGATGGAGTAGCTACCAATGACAAAAGCCAGAACAATTTGAGCAAATAAATAAATCAATAAATAAATATTAGATAACAACTCAGACTATGAAAGAACTATCCATGAGTCCATACAGATATAAGTAAATGATTGAATAAATTAAGAAATAGGGAGAATAGGCAAATCTTCCAAAGAATTCCAAGTAATTTATGTAGGTTCTCTGCCCTCAAAAAGTTGAGACATAATTACCCACTTTTTAAATGTGTGCTGCACATGGTGACTTCCAAACAATGCAGTATGGAAGCACAGAGGAAGAAGAACCCTACAGCAGAAAAATCTCTGGAATTCTGCTTCAGCCAAGTGATCAAGGCTAACATCAACAATGATAGGACATGCTGATTGTATGTACCATTGATATGATGGAAGGAGAATGGGGTTTTACCCTTATTGCCTTTTCCCCCAAAGCCCATCATCTTAGCATAATAATTAGAAGAAGAATCAGAAAAATTACAAAAGATCTGATCAATACTCCTCAAAACTGTCAAGGTCAAAAAAATAAGGAAAACCTGAGAAACTGTCAGTTTAGAGAAACTTAAATGGTCATGACAACTAAATATAATGTGGTATCCTGGATGGGATCCTGTAACAGAAAAAAATGACATTAACTTAAAAACTAAGAAAATATGACTTTAGTTAATAATAATAATAATAATAATAATAATAATAATAATAATAATAAAGATAGTGGTTTGTTAATTGTGATAAGTACACCATAGTAATATATGATGCTATTAATTATAGAAACTGGGTGTGGGTATATGAAACCTCTACCTTCTCAATTTTTCTGTATATTTAAAACGATTCTGAACTAAAATGTTTATTTAAAAAATCTTTTGTGGGAATAATTTTTCCCCCTACAGTAAAATGTTTTCTTTGATCTATAATTCTATCCTGTATGTCATTTACATAGCAGCTTAGAATAGAAAAGCCAACAAGATGGACTTTACTAATGCAGTTTGTAACTAAATATGTCTGAGAGAAAAAGATCAATGGGGAAAAAAAGTGTCCTTGTGATATTACAGTCATAGACCCTGCAGAAAACCACAAAATTCTTGGAAAATTTTCATACAGAGAAAACAGAGAGAACCTCATAAACCCAAACAGTGGGAATAGGGCCCTGAGATTATCTTTTTGGCAAATACAAAAGTGATTCTTATTCACACTAAAGATCATGTATCACTGCTTTGTAATATGATGCAATACTGGACACATAATAAATATATACTAGACCCTCTTTAATCTCTATATCTCGGATATAGTCATTTACTTTAAGGTTGCTATAAAATCTAACTGAACCATGACCAATTCCTTGCTCTCTATTTTTTCTTAGAGGTTTCTTTAAAAGACATTGCTTATACCCATGATCTTCCACACAAAGAACTTAAGATCAGTCAGTTTCCCTGACCTGGATGTTTGAAGTACAGAGAGAAACAAGACAGACATGCTTCTCATTCTGATAGAGGTTACAGTATAGTGAGAAAGATGAATATTGAACAAGTAATTATCCAGACAATTAATCAATTATAAAGGTGATAAGTACTATGAAAGAACTAAGGATATAGCAGGGGAATCTGCCCAATGTTTGTGTTTCTGTGTGGAGGGGAGTGTTGGGGAACGATTCCATAATCAAATATTGTATCCGAGACAAAAAAAGGATTAATTGAGTTAGCTAGATTAAAGCTGTGGTGTTTAAGAGAATTTCACTGAAGAGAGTGAGAGATTTACATAGAGAGAGAACAGCAAGTACAAAAGCCCTGTGTGGGAAAACTCACTGGAAGATATCATATTAGAGAAATTGAAAACTGAGAACTGAGTTATACATTCAACAAAAATTGATTAGGTTTCTTTTAAATGCCAAATTTTTGGATGAGGGAAAGCCTTCTATGTTTGGAGCATAAACAAAGAGAGAGAGAAGGAAAAATATGTTAGGATTAAATCACTTGTCATTAGCAAATTTACTATTTTCTAATAATTACAGCTTCATTTCATAAAGCTCATAACTTATACCTTTATCACTTGTTCTAGAACTGTTCTTCAGATAAAAGTCTTCTGAATGTTTCACTTTGTTCTCTACCTTTCTGAATATTAGAGAGACATTAGATTCTCCCCAGGCTTCTCTGGTAGCTCTTGGATTTGCAAGAATTTTTCACAAAAATTAATGCCTATCATATATTCTTCGGGAAACTCCTGTATGAGTTATTTTATCACTCTTGGGATAATTCACCTGGTTTAAGAGAATAGACCTCATTTTGGGATGTTACTGTGTTTCTTTATATATCTTGTGTTTTGGTTTTCAACTTCCTCTTTTTCATGTTTATTCTATTTTTTAAATATAATCATTCACCTTACAAAAGAATACCAAGAGAAAATGTAATTAAAAATTTTTTTTCTTATAATGCATCAATGTTTCCTCAAACTTTTTGGTTGTCTCTTTGCTCCAAAAACGAGGGGGAAAAATTCGTTTTATTTGCCTTCAATAGTTTTGTAATTTTTAATGCATTGTGAACAAAACTTTCTGAAAATATTTTGAAATGCCAATATTTTATCAGTCATTAGTCTTTTTTAAATTGAGTGTATAAGAAAGCTTTCTTCGTGGAAATATCAGCCTTATTGTTTCTGCTCCTATATTCTTTCTCATCAGTATCTCTTTCTTAATGAGGTAAGCAGAATTACATTTTATGGAAAATTTTGAAGACTCTTGAGGTCTTCCCTCTTAGGTTCCATTGACCTGAGTTCATTTTTACTTTGTTCTTCAACAAACTAATAAAAAATATGTTCTTTGAAAACTTAAAGAATAATGTCTAAATGAGCCCAAGATTTTTTTGTTGTTGTTATTTTAAAACTTTACGGTAAAATTGTTTCCTGTCCTCAAGGTTCTCATCACTTCTACTTTACCAACCAATTTTTTCTTCTTTGACATTATTAAGTTCAGAGTAGCAATTTTCCAGGTTGCTTCCATTACCCTCTGAGAAGTAAAATTGTCAATAGAAATAATCTAGTTACTAAGTATTTTGACAGTCTAAGACACTCCTACTAGTTTAGTGTCTTGAGAGCATTTTTTGCAGTAGAAATATTATGGGTGTTATGGGTAGAAATATGATAAGTAGAAATATTATGATAGTCAGTTATGGTAGAGCACTATAACTCCTACTGTATTCTATTTTAAAAAGTTACAGCCCACAGAGTCCTACATGATCCGGAATCTGTGTTCCTCTTCAACTCATACTAATATGCTCACACACCTTACTTTAGCTATGATCTGCTAACACTAGCTTTTTTCTTCCCTGGGGCATTTATATATTTACTTTCTTCTGGCTGGTCACTGTTTTCCTAACACTCTGAACAGACAGTTTCTTCTTAATTTTTAAGTTTCAGCTTAACATTTACTTTTGTACAACAACCTGTTGTTTATTCCCTCATACCACTTAGGATAATCTGAAGTTGTACTTATTTATGTGTTTTGTTTTTTATATCACACCAATTATAAGGTAAATGCTAAGTGGTAAAAAACTTTTGTCTTTTCATTATTGTATCCTCATGCATAGTAAATCCTCAATAAATAATTTTTACAAAGGTGAATAAAAAATATCCTAAAATGTTGTTCTTTGCAAAAATGAATTAATTCACTAAAAATTAATTAAATGAAAAAATTGATTGTTAAACGGTTTCTTGTTGTACATAATTACTAAACCAAAGTAACCAATTCATTGAATAATCTTTAGCAATGGTCATAAAGAGGTGAATCTGGTAATAGCAGGCAAAGAAATGCAGGCCATTTAGAACATCTGAAAAAATGAACCAAATATAAAAACAAAATTGCTTGGAAGCACAGAAAATTAACAAAGTAGTGAAGAATTATGAAGCAAAGATTCATGAATAGAGAGAAACTCAGAGAGGTGGTCTTCACATCTAGGGAAGCACTTCACTAGGAACGTCAGCCAATTCTTAGAAAGGGGTCTTGGAGGATGTGAGCTAAGCAAGCTTTAAATAGCCTTCCAGGAGTGTAGGAAAAAACTGATATCCAAAATTCATCAAGAAGAAATGGCATTGGCAAATCTCCCACCTTTAGATTCCAATTTGAAAGACTACACCCTAGAATAAGGTTGAACGAGAAGTAGAAAAGCCCTTTAAGCAACCTCTATGTTATCTAGGACAGGACATATTTTTATTAAATATATATATATACATAATATATATACATAGTATATATACATAATATATATAATATAAATATATATATAATATGTTATAATATATATACATAATATGTATAAATCAAACCACGTTGGTAAGTGGGTATTCCATGGGACTTTCAGTCTCATAATTTTATAATTTTCATAACTTCTGGATCACAGGAATTCAGGTAAAAGACAAGCATTTAATATATAGACTTTGGTTAGATTACATATTAATAATGAATACTGGTATGTTGGTTTGCAACCTCAGGAATTTCTCTGGGTAAAATCTGAGACTGGCCCCTACACATGGAAGGCGAGGAGAGACCGAAGAATGAGGCAGGTCACTCCAAATTGATAGGTAGGTTGCAGGTTTACTAAGCAAGGAAATTACAAATGTAGCTTGTCTTGGGTAGCTGCAAGAGAAGTAGATCTCTGCACCATCCCGCCTGCCAGATGGTCTCAACGACACATTGCTCTCTCAAGGCTGTGTTCCTGAAGGCAGCTCCCATGGTAGGAACAATGGGTATAATGGTACATTTCAAGTATAGAAGAGTAGAGTGAGGAGCCTCCCAGTGTCAGTCCAGCTCTTGGTCAGGCACTGATAATGTCCTACCAGTAACCTCCTCTGATGTGGTAACAATCTCAATGCCTATATTTTATTTCTGTTATTTCATTTATTGCTTACAAAACACAAAGAACGAGTACTAATATTATCCTCACTTTATAGATGGAGAGATTAATAATTGGAGAGGTCAAGTAATTTTTCCAAGGCTATACAGTTGAAGAATGAAAGAGATGGGGTTGAAATAAGTATACTATATATGAATCAAGGACATGTTTCAATCATTAGGCAATGTTTTCTTTAATACATTTAAAATTGTTATTATTTTTCCACCTATTGTTTGCTTCTTTTTTTTCACACCTGGCATCATTAGTTAAGTATTTTTTTTTAGATTTTACTATTTTTCTTCTATTTTCTTGTAGTTAAAAACCACTCTACTATTATTTAGTGGTTACGTAGCATATTACAATATGCAACTTCAACTTATTTAAGTATAATATAAATTTGTACTTTTTACTATATGTCAAACATTCAAAAGACAATAGAACATGTAAATTCTATACCTTCATTTTTATGGTATTTTTATTTGTCTTTAATTCTTTATAAATTTTAGACAGCACACAATACTATTATTATTAGTTTATAATGTCAACATTCATTTGGATTTAGTTACATATTTATCCTTCTCATTGTTCTATATTTACTCTTTCTTCCTATGTTTCTATCTGGGATCAATTTGCTTATGTTCAAATAACTTACTTTATTTCTTTTAGGTGGATCTGCTATTGACAAATTCTTTCGTGTGTGTATGAAAATATATTTGTTTTGTCTTCATTTTTGAAAGATATTTTTGTTTTCTATAGAGTTCTAGGTTGGCAATTATTTTCTTTCAATACTTAAAATTTTGTATAACTTATTTTCATAGCATTCATTGTTTCTGTTTATAATTCAGCTTTTGGTATTATTATGACTCATTTAAAGGAACTGTGTCTTTTTTGGATACATGTTAATGTTTTCTTTGTCTCCATTCTTTAACAGTTTTACCCTGATGTGCTGAGATATGCTTATCATCTTATTGATCCTGCTTGGGATATAAAAGTACTTGAATATCTGGATCAATGTTTTAGTATTAGAATATTGTCAGCTACTATATATTCAAATGTTGCTTCTGCCCAATTATTTCTCTCTTTTCCTTCATTCATATTAGATCTTTTATAGTGTCCCATATATTACCTATATTCTTCATGTTTTATTCCTTTTCCCTATTTGTGTTTCAGTCTTGATATTTTCTACTAATTGGCTGTTCTTCTACTTCACTAATCATTCATCAGCTGTGTCGAATGTCCTGGCACACTGATGTAATAATTTCTTAATTTCAGTAATTACATATTTTCTTTCTAGAATTTCTCATGGTGCAACAACTAACTGATTTAATAATTCAGACAAAGATTATCAATGGATGCTAAAACAGATGAAATGTTGGGAAAAAGAATTTTCATGTAATCTTAAGGAATCATTACATAGATTACTTACTAATTACAATAGTCACAATGTCCCTTTACGTGAAGAGATTTGGTCATTCATTTATTACCAAATGACCAACTTAACATCAATAGTAGCACAACTGGCTATTGCAAGTCTTCAGATGTGATGCAATAAAAAGGTAGACTATATCATTCATGCAGTATTCTTTAAAAAAATGTTTAATTGAATCCAATAATGAGGAAAAAATCAGACAAATTCAGAATTTGAGACAAATAGCCTGGCCTTTTTGAAGGCATCATGAGTAACAAAGAAAAGGCATCAAGTTCAAGATGAAAAGAGATTAAAGAGGCATAAGGAACACACATGCAAATGTGTAAACATTGGTTAGATTCTCATGGAGAAAAATTTAATATGAAATTTTTATTAGACATTGTTGAATCAATGTTAATTTTCTTAGGTATTGTGTATATATGGGAAAACATCTTCATTCAGAAATACATACTGAAATATTCAGAGATGAAGTATCAAGTCATCTACAGCTTATTTGCAATTGATTCAGAAATCTACATACACATATACATACATGTGTATGTATATGTATATATAATTATATATATATAATGTGTATACATATAAATGTAAATAAATATATGTATTCGATGAGTGTGTTAAGTTCATCAATAGTCAAATGAATGTAAAATCATAAAACAATAATAAAGTATTTTTCTCCTATCTCAATAAAGAGAATAAATTATGCTCCTTCACACCATTTACTAAGGCAGAAAATGTGAAATACATTTTAGATATCTTTTCTTATAATATCAAAAGTAAATGTTTGAAATCTAAGGGAATAACTGCTACATATCTTGAAAATGTGAACAACCAGAACATTTGCCAGCTATTCCAGATATTAGAAATGAAATCTTAATGTGTTTATATATTAAATGAGAGCTGTGACTTTCTCTGGAAGTAAAATGTCCAACCCTGTGGAATCTTTTTTCTCTTTCAGGGCATATGTGTAGTGGACATGCTGTAATATCATTTAGCAAATTATATTTCCAGCTGTCCTTTATAGGCAGAATTGTTTTTATTGCAAGTATTTTTGCTCTAATAAAATAATTTTGTCTTCATAAGAAGAGATTTAAGATTTTTATTTTGCTAGTTCATGAATGAGGCTTCTGGGAACTCTTTCTTAATAGATTGTGCAACTTATCAGCCTTGCTTATGCTTTTTTAGTTCAGCAATGACACAGGATATTTCCATATTGGTTTTTTTTTTTTTGGCTGTGTATTAGATTCTAGTATGATTCCCATGAGTTAGATTTTGTGGAAACATTTTCCTTACTAAGAAAAAATGCATGTGAAATTAACTTGCTTCGAAATCCTGGTGGAAGTGATGAAACTTGATGTTTAATGATGTTCCCTTGTGAACTAGAGTCCACATTTCTAAGACTGGGACAAGACTACAATTATGTTTCTAGTTTCTCCTATTGCCTGGAGGGAAAATTCATCGAAGCCGATCCAGGCATTGCTTTCTAATAATTTCTTTTGCTTCTGCAATGACAACACAACATATTTCATTCTCTTATAACCCATGAAGTCAGAACTTTTTCCTTATGTCAAACATAAATCCCTAAACTTACAATTTTACTTGGTATTTTATTAATTGTTCTGATGAGAACTCATGTGAGTTTAAGAGATATTTTTGAATGAATAATAATGCATAAACATTTGTTTTGTATTGGACATTTTTTCTGTTTCTCATATATTGTTGCCATTGCTCAGGGTGTGGGAGTAAAACAATGGGACAACAATGATTGATACAGCTGATTAGAGGAAAATTGAGGAGTTCTAGGGCTGAAGATTCTGCTCCATGGTCCCCACTTTTTAAAGCCTGGATTGTAACATTTCTTCAATTTATAATTACACCTTCTTCTAACCTATAGATGAAGGATAAGGAAGAAAAAAGAGGTATGTGATTAAATTATAGATAACTTTGCTTTTCATAAAACCATAGATTTCAGGAGGGAGAAAAATAAAATAAAGTCATAAGTATTTGCAGTCTCACCATGTGCAACAGAGGGTTCTCTTTTTCTTTTTGACCTTTCCATTGCACATCCTCCATCTCATTAAGAAAAGTGACGCCTCTCCGGATTCTAGGTGACTGATGCAGGAGGTAACAATGTCAAGACAGTCGCTACGCAACAATGAATTGGAGCAGAGACTTGAATGACATAAAGGGCAATCTAGGAAAAGATCCATGAGAATAGCAATTCAGGCAAAGGAAACAGTAAACAAAATGGTCCCACAGTAGAACCTAGTTTAGCACATCAGTGGATCATTAGTGGATAGAAATAAGACCACTGGGCCTGTACCTTGAAGTTAGGTTGCAACATCATAGGAATCCTTGTAGTTTCCACCATGGTCTATTGGATTAATTACTTTTGAAGCTCAGAGATTCAATGTGTTGTGTTCAACTCCCCTGGACTGCCATACTGGAGAAATTACATGAAGACATTCTATAGAAAGACCCTGAGACCGTGTAAATGGCAAATTCTTATCCAACTCAGCTGATCTAGCCCAAAGCCGTTTCAGTATTCCCATCTGAAGGCACAGATATCAGGAAAAATGACTCAGGTGAGATGGACAGAAACATATTAAGGAACTTGGATTTATCCTAAGTGCAAGAAATAGTCATTGATAGGTAATAAAAAGGTTGGAGCACTTTGAGTATCTTTATCGTCTGAGAGACCATTTTGATGGTGGTACACAGAATAGATTTTTGCCTCAATATTGTAGGCAGAGAGCTCTATTAGAGAGCTGTGGATATCTTTCAGGTAAAAGATGTTGACTGCCTGAACAGTTAAAAATGGAAAGAATGAACAGACTAAAGCATACTTAGGAGAAAGAATTTTCTGAACTTGGTAACAGAGTTGATATTGGATATGACAGAAAAAATATTGAGTCATGAATGTTTCTCAAGTTTTTAACTTGAGCACATCCACTTCAGAAGGATGTTAAAAAGGCTTACTTGGGCACTGAGGATACTAGATGGTGAGTTTAATTCTAGGTATTCTCTTTGCTATGACCTTGGGATAATCTATTTATTTTAGCTACGGTCCTCGATTATGCTTTCTAACGTGCTGCCCTTCTAATTTGGTTCTACTTTTTTTTGGTCATTGCCTACAAGGGAACAAGATAATTTAAATGATTAATAGTAAAAAACAGGAAGTATTATCTTTAGGATTAGGGAGGAATATGTATTGTGAATATTCTCTTGGTTTATATTTTACTAATAAATTATATGAGCCATCACAGCAATAAAATAAAATCAACTAAAGATGATATTAAGTATATTTAACTAAATGCAAAAATTTAAATATGGCAATAAAAAGATTCAGACCATCCAGAGAATATTGGACTTTTTAAGATTATGTTTCTAAATATGGAATTAAAACTGATATATTTTTCCTGACAGAAATTCAAAAAGTAGTTTACATCTCTGGGGAATAATTAACTGTATTTTCAGTGTGTGGCTTAACATTTCCTTTGGGAGGTTGTTTTGTCATGCTAATCCATACGGAAGTTTTAAACTATTTTTCATTCCTGTCCCCAAAATTGCATGATAGTATATGCTAAATTTCTTTGGAATATAAATTGAAAAGTAGGTTTCCATGGCCTGGTTAAACAAGAAGAATTTCAATAATGTTCGCTTCTGTCTGGTTTTTCTTCAGAACTACTCCTTTGCCTCTGTGTTATTTTTACTTTTCTCTGTTTTATTGGAAACCTGCATACAGTAGCTTTTCAGAAGCCTGCTTTTCCACCTGTCTAGATGTCTTTCTAAATAATAAAGCCAAACTGGTTCACTTATATCTATCTGCTTTGGTTTTATTACAAGTCTTTTTCAGTTTTCTAGTTCCTTAGGCTCAATTTTATCTCTTAGGGAATCCAATGTGATTATTTCCAACCTTTTGCAGAACATTTATGACTCATGATTTTCATTCTTCTTATGTATTAAACAAATCTAAACGTGGTTCTTTTAAGAAATCTGCTTTACTTACCTATTTTGATTAGTGCTTTTATCATATGCTGTTTATTAAACAGAAGGAAAAGATACAACTCTGAGATATGTTGATAACAGGTTTTCCATTCACTAAACAATTTTTATACTTCAAATTTGGTATTTATTTTTGTTATGTCTATTATCTTCTATCTTCTGTTCAAATCTAGTTTCTGTATACATTCAAATCATGGCTCTACCATTTACTCTCTGACTGGGACACAGGCATTGGAATTAAACACCTGTGGGTGTAAATGTTACAAGCTGTCTCTTGCTAGCTGTGTAATATTGACAAGTTATTTTAAAATTTCAGAGTCTCAGTCTCCTCATCAGTAAAATGCTGGTAAAATCATGTTGAGAATCAAATGTTAAACCTAAAGCTCTTGGAAGTTATTTTGTCCTCCTTAAGTACTTAAAAAAGTTTTGACTACTGCAATAATATTTCTTTTTCCTTAATCACTCCAAAAATCTCTTGCCTTTTATGAACAAAAGGAGTATCTCAATATTTGATTATTAGACTTCTTGTAATGAATAATAAAATACTATATGTAAATGTGGTGTCTATAGCTAGTCCTTAATAAATATTAATTCTCTTCCTGCCCACTCTTTCCTAATATATTCTACAGATGCAAAGTTCAGCTAATTTGTCATATTTTTATAAATATTCACTTCAGTACAACTTTTTATGGATGTTTCATAAAGTGTAAGGTACTTTTTAAAACCACAGATTTCCAATTGCAGAAATTTGTGCAGACCAAACCAATTGAATCAGAAACTGAGGATGGAGCCTTTTGCATTTTAAAAAGCTTCTCAGGAGAGTCTGATGCACTTCAAACCATAGAACTCTACTCTGGCTAGGAGATCACAAAGACAATGTAAAGAGAGGCAATCTATAAACATATATAATGTAGCAGAGTAAGTCACACACAGGTATAAAATAATTAGTAGTAGAAGGCAGGAACATACTAAAAATACAGATTATAAAACTTTAATAAAATGTCTTAAGTAGCATCCATGACTTATTGAGGAACAAGAACAATATAAAGTAAAGTACATTTTGTTGATACCTGCTAATAATTGAACTCTTAGAGGTAAAAGTCACTCTAGGAAAAACTCCTGCATATCATCCCCTTTCTAAATTATAATGACTTCAAGTACTGTGGTGTGAATAATGGGCTGCTCCTTTTTACTAAGGTTATCTGTCGTTTATCATCATCTATTTAAATAAATGACTAATATAGAGGGCTACTGCAGAATTTTTTATAACAAGAAAGCCATTTTCAACTCTTGTTTAAATGTTTATCAGCTAACATCATCTTATATTCATTGAGAATTTTTCTTTTCCTTCAACCTAAAATGCCCTTTCTCAACACTTGTGCACTTTAATTTTCTAAGTATACAGTAATGATAAATTGGCTAAATATCTGTTATTATACTAGGCATTAGTCTCTGACTCAACAAGAAATGCAAATATACATTTCTTACAAATCAAATGACCAACTTGTAAAATTAGTAATCTATGAATTCTTCATATGTGTACATCTATCTTATAATGGTCACAAGTAACTATGTTGGGTAGTATAAGATGTATTGCATTAAATAGGTCGTTAAAAGATGGTTAATACATATATTTTTTAATTAAAATAATTTGAGAAAAGTGCAAACTTATTATAAGGTTTCCAGAGTTTTGGTTCTATTACATCCCGATGGCATATCTAATATTTAAAATAGTTTTGACTTTTGTTCAAGGCAGTATGGGATAACAGATAGAAGTCAGGATTGCCATCAGAGGATATGGGTTACAATCTAATCCTTCTTCTGCAATTATTAACTGTGATCAGGGGGTTAGAGTTTTTTTTTTATTATTTGACAATAAATGTTACTATCAGTAGATGCCAAAATGTGGCAGAAACATCCTTAAGTGTTTTATTGGCTTTATGTCATTTAATCCTCATAATAACTTACTGTCATCATACTTGTTCTATAGAAGAGGAAATTGAGACTCAAGGAGTTGTGCAATGTTTTTCCAAGTCAGATATCTTGTCCCTGATATTTAGAAGATAAACTCCATTTTACCTGCCTCCAAGGCCTATGGAATTTGGAATTAGTCACATAAAATACTCCCTCTCAAAGAGTCATGAAATAAGGAAAATATATATCACATATTGGTTTTCTTTTAGAATTCACAGTACATGACATAAATGATGTAAATGTTAGTTATTGTTATGAGAGCCGGCAGGTTAGGAATATAGGAAGTGTAGAGGATTCATCAGCTTGAATACCAAACAATTCCAGAGCATGATGGGTTAAATACAGTCTTTTATTTAGCTCATGATTCTGTGGGTCAGTGCATTTGGACTAGGTTCAGCTGGATAGCTCTTCTGAACACATGCACGAGAGCAAGATGGTTCTGCTTTCGGGGATTAGCTGGCTATTATCTGGGAGCAGAGATGAAAAGTTTGAGCTGTTGGGGAGCACTTTATTTCTTCTTAAAATCCTTGCTCTATTATGTCCTCTGACTTGTTCTTAATACTATTTCTCTTTGTACCAAGAAGGGTGTGTGTGTGTGTGTGTGTGTGTGTGTGTGTGTGTGTGAGAGAGAGAGAGAGAGAGAGAGAGAGAGAGAGAGAGAGAGAGAGAGAGAGAGAAGTTTCATCATCAAGCAGGGCAGCTGAGGCTTGTTCTCTCCAGGGTAGGCTTCCAAGAAAGAGAGAAAGCAGAAGCATGCAAGACCTTTTAAAGTTCAGGATTTGAACTTGTATAATATCACTTTAATTTAATCTATTGGCCAAAGCAAGTTACACAGGTAGTAGAGAGTCACATGCTAGAGAAAGACTTGGTGGGTGGAAAATGCAGTCACTTTATAAAGGGTCAAATAATAGTGAGGGATGAGAAATTATGGCCATTTTTAAACTACTGTAGAGTAATTTTGTCTATAAATATATTGCTTTTTTAAAGTGAAGAATATTTATAAAATCTTTATTATACTGGACTTTAAAAGAGTTTTTGTTCAAATGTTAAACTTACAAGTATGTCATTCTGACATTTACAATGTAGCTTCATGAGATCAATCCACATTTCTGATGGCGATGTAGTGCTAGGTTTCTGTAGCCTTCTGTGATGCTGATTTAAGGATATAAATGAAGTAGCATTTCACCTGCTTTCCTTCAAGGGGAAATGTCCACAAGGTCTTTTAAATCCTTGCTCCACACAGACCAACAAAAAAAACCACAACAGTTTTTTCCTCTTCTGTATTCCACTGCTCTTGCAAATATTTACTTTCTTTTTACTGTTGTCTTTTACAGGATCAGTAGAGTTAGCTAGAGGGTTTTCTGTTCTTTCCTGTCTTATATAATTAAGGTTGGATATCTGTGTTAAGATCTTCCCCTCTTATATTGACCAGAAAAAAAAATAGAAGAGACTGTATTTCTTCATTGCTTAATCAATTCTCCAGTAATATGCAATCTCATCCTTTTATCTTTCACATTCTTATTTTCCAGCTGATCTGACGTGTTCTCTAATTTCACATCTAGTCCTCTATGAATCACAAGAAAAGTCTGAATTCTTCTAAAAGATGGTCCTCTTGTCAATGTGATTATTTCTAGATAGCTTATATAAGTTTAGACTTAAACTGATTCATTACATCTTTTTCTCATTCCCCCACCCCTCCATGAATCCTTTGTATTTCTTTCACCTTTATTTTTAGTTTCTCTATAAATCTCTAATAATACAATTTTAATATTATCAAATTAAAAGTTTTTATTATTGGTCCTGCCATCTGTATGAGTTATTTTTCTAGAAGTCTTGTAATTTAATGTGAATATTTCCTCTATTTAAATGAAAAGGATTAATTTACTTAGCATTTTGCACATAGTAAGATCTCAGTAAATGTTATCTATTATTATAAATGCTTCTGTTACTACACTTACTATATCTAGTTTAAAGCAAATTGTATGCCTTTTTCTCCCTGATGAATTTATAACATTAAGATATATAATGAACCATTTAGACAATATGAGCACACATATTAGAATTTAAATACAATTTTTCTTTGTAAACTTTCTGGCAATTGAAAAGAACTATTATTGTTATTTTTAGAAATGTCTCAGTGATTGATAATAGTGCAAAACTAGAGTCACTCCCTCATTATTTAAGCTTTACATTTTTTGCATGTGTTCGTACAGCAAATTTATATGTTCACAAAGCTGCTCTTTAGGGTATTATTATACATTTACTGTCATATTGTTAGTAAATTTCTTATAAATATATATATATATATATACCATATTTTCTTGCATTAGTTTCATAGATATCAATGACCTTTTTAAAACCTTTTAGTTCTTCACTTTAATTATTTACCATCAGAGCAAATAGGTGTTTTCTTTAGTGAATGATTTATATTTAACTCCCCACCTTGCAGTCTTCTATATTGCTCAGACTTTCTTATCAGTAGTTCATAACTCTTGCTCTTTTCAGATCATAGTATCAATATAATTTCTGTTTTGCAAAGAGTTTTCTTCTTAAATACAACTTGGTATTTTACCTACTCTATTTACTTCAAACCTATCAAAATATATTTGTGAAATAGGTGTTCCTCTCTCCCTCCCTCCCTCTCTCCCTTTCTAAAAATATACACACAGACTCAGAAATACACATTGTATTTGGTGATGAGCTCTAATATGGGTTGAATTGTTGCCTAGCCTCCGAATTTTCCACCGCCTCACCAAAAAAGAGAGATGTTGAAGTGCCAACCTCTAGGACCTTAGAATGTGACCTTATTTAGAGATGGGGTCTTTACAGAGTGATCAAGTTAAAATGAAGTCATTAAGTTGGGCCTTAACCATTATGTCTAGTGTTTTTATATAAAGGGGAAATGTGGACACAGAGACAGTGTGTATAAAGAGAAAGTGATGTGAAGAGACACAGAGAAATGATGATCATCTACAAGTCAAGGAAAGATTGGAATAGGTCTGTTCCTCACAGCCCTCAGAAAGAATCAATCCAGACACCTTAATTTCAAACTTCTGGCCTCCAGAACTGTGAGATCATATATTTCTGCTACAAACAATTCAGTTTGTGGTATTTTGTTATGGCAGCCCCAGAAAACTAACACAAGGCACAATAGAAATTTAAGAAAGGAAGAAACTGGCTAATTAGATCTTTGCTTTGATATTAGATATCCATACCTTGTCTTTTTCACGTCTGATAAAGAAAACTTAAATTTTACTTCCTAAGCATTTATGTTCCCGGAATAAACTTTTAAAACTTGTTTTATGTAACCATGATGTAGTGCCTGGAGACCCACATTTGACTGAAAAGAGCAACCAGAGCCATGTATAAGACATGAGAAACAAGGCTCACTTGTAACCTGTAAGTAGACCTCTCTTCCATCAGCTGTCATTAAGACATGCAATTGGTCTTAGATTCTCTCTCTCTCTCTCACTTGTTGGGAGGGGTGGGGCAGCGGGAAGAAAAAGGGTGTGGAGAGTGGGTGTAAATAAAGCAGGCAGAAGCTCCAGAGGGTGAAGATAAGAGCTTCACCAAAGAAAAATAGATGAACCTGGTTGGTACACATAGCTTCCCCAGACCCACCCACCTACCCACCCTTTCCCGAGCTCTATGCTCTGACGGTGGTGCTTGATGGCGAGTGGTGTGGAAGGGGCAGCTCCAGCAGCGGCTGCTTTTGAAGGGGGGAGAAACAAAATCTGCAGATCGGAACGGAGCAGGGTGACTTCACCTTCAAGAGGGTGAGCTTTTCTGACCTCTCTGGCTAGCTCCGCTCCAGCCACCGCCGGCTTGCTGCGGGGTCGCGAAGCGCCGGCTGGACCCGCCCCGAGCTCCATGGTTCGCCCAGCCCCACGCGATGGTGACTCTGGGCGCCGAGGCAGGCGCCGGGCGAGCCCGCCGCACGCAGAATGAAGGCGGGGAGCGCGGCCGGCGGCGGGAGGGGACCGTCTCCGCGACCCCAGCTCCGGGAGAAGCCGCCCTACCGTCTGAACCCGGAAAACGCCAACAAGTAGTTTCCCGCTGGAGATGGGCGGCTCGGCTGGGTGTCAGGACCCAGTCCAGCTGTCCGGAGAGCCTCGTCCACGCGGAAACCAAAGCAGAACCACTTTTGTCTCGGTCTTGTTAAGGTATCTGGGGCGGGAGCGAAAGGGGTGGTTTGCTGGGAAGGGCATGCTGACCCTGCAAGCGGGCACCCTGCCCCCCAACTCCGTTCCGTAATAAGAATGTGGAGGTGAATTTTTTTTTTTTTGAAGCCTTGGGGAGAGGTAGCTGGAAACGGGAACGCCGGCAGCCAGGACTTCCAGCTCAGGGATCCAGGGGGTGTGCCTTCGGCGGCTTTTTCCCGGGGCCTCGCCCCTCCTAGAAAGCATCCCCCCACCCCCTCATTTCCGAGGGGTTTGTTTTTCTTGGAAAAGGGGGGAGGATGGATGGGATGGGATGCGTTGATCACTTTTATTCTCAAAAATGAATCCTAGTTAGTCTTTTCCTTTCCCGAGTAATAATAATCATTAGCAACAACAACAATGTGAAAAGGAAATCAGATCAGGAAATTGGCCAGAGGTCTCCTTGGTGAAAGGCAACAGCAGGGAGATTTTTTTGCTATGGGAGATGTTTTGCTCTGACTTCTGCGTTGTCTTTTGCCTGGTGAGGGAAAGTAGAGGTGAACCGAGAACAGGTCGCTCAGAGGGCATGCCCCGAGTGCACAGGAGCAGCCGGCTGTCGGGAGTTGACCCAGGAGGGTACGCGCGCACTGGGGGCTCTCCGCCGAGTTCCGGGGGCTCTCTCGCAATACCGCCAAGTTGCAGAGGAGAGAACTCTTTCTCGAAGGGAATTGCCTCCTGGCTAGGAGAGGAAGAGAGAGAGAGAGAGAGAGAGTTTGGGAGAGTGTTAGAAAGATCAGGACAGGGGCAGTGAATGGGGCAAGGCAGGGGGAGGAAGAGGGTTTAGGAGGGAGAGATCAGAGCTTGGGGTGTGGGGTGGGGGGCGAGGAGGATTAGGGGCTGGGAGCAGGCGAGACTAGAGAAAGAACCGAGGGAAGGGAGGGTGAGGGTGAAAAGATGAAGGAGGGGAGATCAGAGCAAAGGGAGAAAGGTGTGAAGCGGGGAGAAGGTGTCATGGAAGGTCAAGGAAGACGTGGTCTGCTACCCCCTCGGTTCTCTGGAAACCTGGGAAGGGGTGAGGCTTTAGGGAGGGACGGGCTGGGCTCGGATTCCCCATGGGAAGGTCGTTTGCCTCTTGCCTGTTTGCCACCCCTGCATCTGCATCTGGGGACTTTTGGGCTGAGAGTGGGGGTAGGGGTCACAGCACAGCTCTGACGATCCGTATCTTTAACGTGGCGCTGTGTTCGCCTCCCTCAGTCATGTCTGAGCCACAGAGATGGGCAAGATCGAGAACAACGAGAGGGTGATCCTCAATGTCGGGGGCACCCGGCACGAAACCTACCGCAGCACCCTCAAGACCCTGCCTGGGACGCGCCTGGCCCTGCTCGCAGCCTCAGAGCCCCCGGGCGACTGCCCGACTGCGGCGGGCGACCCGCCGCAGCCGCCGTCCCCCTCGCTCTCGCTGTCGCCGCGACCGCCCCCGCCGTCGCCCGGGCCGGGCGGCTGCCTGGAGGGCGGCGCGGGCAGCTGCGGTTCCCGCCGCGGCGGCGGCGACCACCCCGCGGGCGGCCGCGAGTTCTTCTTCGACCGGCACCCGGGCGTCTTCGCCTACGTGCTCAACTACTACCGCACGGGCAAGCTGCACTGCCCCGCCGACGTGTGCGGGCCGCTCTTCGAGGAGGAGCTGGCCTTCTGGGGCATCGACGAGACCGACGTGGAGCCCTGCTGCTGGATGACCTACAGGCAGCACCGCGACGCCGAAGAGGCCCTCGACATCTTCGAGACCCCCGACCTCATCGGCGGCGACCCTGGCGACGACGAGGACCTGGCGGCCAAGAGGTTGGGCATTGAGGACGCCGGGGGCCTGGGGGTGCCCGACGGCAAGTCTGGCCGCTGGAGGAGGCTGCAGCCCCGCATGTGGGCCCTCTTCGAGGACCCCTACTCGTCCAGAGCCGCCAGGGTAAGGCCACAATCGCCCCCTTCCCTGCTGCTCCAGCTTCTCCCAACTCCTTCCCCACCTTGCTGTTTTCCATCCGAGGGCCTTTGGGGTGGGGGACAGGAGAGAAGGAAGAGAGGGGAGCAGGACTCCTTAACGTGAGGTTAGAGGCCCATCCAGTGCAAGGTAAACTCAGGGACTCTGGCCCCCATCCTCCCGCCCCTCTTGACCTCCCTCCTGTTCTCAACTCAAACGCAGGTTTCCTTTAGCAGATGGGACCTAAAGGACAAATGTCGACTTCTCTCAGCAAGTCTGTGTGGAACCTTGTCCTGAAATTGGTATCTCGCTTCATCTTGATTTTTTTTTTCTTTATTGACTCTTTTGTTCCAACTTTTCCCTTAGCTCCCATGTCTCTTCGGGCTTTCAGGTCATCACCCTTTGACATTTTCAGTAAGGCCTGACACTCCTTTACATCTGACTCACCCAGAGAAGTGGCTCCAACAAGGGGTCTAATCTGAGGACAGAGTCAGGGGAAATGGAATCTATGGACGCGGCTGGCCTATGGGGAAGGGTGTGCCAGGAGGTTCATTTAATGAAGAAAATCTTCTGTATGTTGTTTTGGGCCTGCTCCTTCCAAGGGAGAAAAACGCTGGGATTGCTTGTACCAGTGAGTTGACCAGAGAGCCTACCTGCACACTGAATTTTGGAGGCTGGTGTCTTTTTTTACCTTTTTTTCATAAGTTGAAACTGAATTAGTCACTTTGGTGATTCGATTTTCTAAATCTGGGTTATTTAGATTCTAACAAACTGTATTTTACTGTTTAGATTGTGATCCTCACCTTAATTTTTCTTTTCAATTTCTAGCTTGAATGACACCTTAAATTTAGTCCTTGACATTCTCAATAAATTCTTCAAAATCCCATGAAGGGACTATAAAAGTAACCAATAATGGTTTTTCTGGTTTAAAGGAAACAAAAGATATATAAATAACCAAAAATTATATCATAAGTGAATGATTTTTAATCATATGTGAGAACAGAATACTGTATTTAGTTAAATCTTTAAGATTGCGCATGTCTGCTTTGCTTCTGAGACCTAGACAAGATACCCCCAGGCACAGTGAGAATTCTTCTCCCAGCTTCACTTTGACTCCATTCTCAATATTGTCTTTGCTTACTTATTAGAAGTCTTTGCATCTGAGATATTGTGCAGCTATCTGTCTACTAACTTGTCAGACGATGTGCTTAGGATAGTACTTTAGAAGTCTGAGGGTACATTTCGTTTTCAGTGTGAAATAGAATATGAAGGGGAGAGTTTAAAGCACTGTCACCCTACTGGATCTAGTATTTAAATGAATACATAAATTCTAGTATGTCCACATTCTCATATTTGAACATATAGTTCATAACTTCGACTCTGAAATCTTCCTTTTAAGACAATTCTATAAATTCGCCAAGAATTGGTATTCAGAAAATAAAAACAAACAAACAAACCAAATAACTGCATATTTTTAAAAATTAAATCTCAGACTTATGACCATTACAATTGTGGTTTTTTGAATTTCAACTGAATGCCAGCCCCAGTGCTCTTTTCACTTGGTGGCTAAAAAGATAATCTGAATTTGTTTACAGACTCATCATTGACTCCCCCCCCCCCCCAGATAATGTGCTATAAAAAAGAATGTTTTATTATCTTTCCTCATGATAATATAATACATTTTACTGCAGGACAGATTGCATAGCAAAATCTTTAATAAGAAAGTGTTCAGTTTTTATTATTGCTATGGAAATTTATTCAATTGATTATTGGTCAAAGGTCAGGCACTAACTTGAAAATAGTTTTTCAAAAATCTTACTAAGATTTCATTATATCAATATTAAGTATTTGGCCTACAGCCATTTTAGGTGAGGAAAGAACACAGGTTAGAGATTAACACAAGGTCAAAGAGCCATTAGAGGCAGAATCAGCTGAGAATCATAGATATGGAAAATGTCTTTAAGTTCACCTTGTGAAGACCCTTTATTTTGTAGATGAGAATGAAGACTGCAGATGTTAAGTGATGGCCAAGGTCATACAGCAAGTTAAGAGCAGAGCCAAAATTATGCTGAAAGTCTCATGACATCCTGGATCCCAGGCCCTTTCTACCACAACCACTGATTATAACTGACTGGTTTGTGAAATCTCTGTAAATAGTGCTGCTCTTGAGAGTTAATGCAGTCTAAGATATTCACTAACATTCTATTTTTGTAAGGTCATCTGTGACTTTTTTAATATATGTATTTCAGGATTTTGGCTGGTAAAATTTTTACCCTGAACCACCCAACATTAGAGTAAAAATATGGGATTGAAATTAACTTCTTTAAATGAACCCTGTTTTAACTTCCCAGTTTTTGTTGACCTTGTTGTGCTTTCTTTCAGATTGGCTTATATTTATGGTACTTTTCTTTAGAGAAATCCCTTTTTCAAATGACTGGGTTTACCTAAAAACAAAAAAAGTAATCAATTAGAAGTCACCATTTTATTTAAATGTGATTTAGTGTTTTTATATGAACACTTTTAGTTCAGATGATGGCCTGACAATAATGTCTGAGTAGGCTGATAAATAGAATTCCATTGAAAGATTGCTGAAAGAAATTATATTCTGCATGGAAATAATTCTAGGAGACATAATTCTATTATCAAGTGGTTTGCTTCAACTATGGTCTTACTGCCATATGTCTCATTCTTGATAGAAGTTAAGTATTTAACTTTTATAAACACTCTTTTTTATTAGTTCATCTTTTATTAATATATTTGAACAATTTAACTGTCTGAATTCCCTTTTCAATTTGTTATACTTGTTTCATCATTTTTATCCTAAATTGAGGATATTGACTCACTCATATAATAGATGTGCTTTATTTCTAACTTTTATGATCTGAACTGGCAGACTGAAACAACAGTGATAACAACTGGATAATTAATTGAATTTTACAGCATTATCTTTTTGCCTTTGTTTTGAATGACATTTCACCCTCTATTGTTTTTAATTTATGATGTGAATACATATTTGAGAGGTCTAAATTATTTCTGTTAGCTTGAAAAATAAGTTTATATTTTATACTTATGAACTCTTATCCTTAAGAATAGTATTAAAAAATAGAAATTTATAAAATTCAGAAATAAGTTGTCATGGAAACCTGTTGTAGAGAAAATGAGATCAGGAAAGAAAAGGAGAGATTATTCTGTTGATGCCATTGAGTGATATTTACAAATAGTGAAAAGAAAGGATGCAGTAAATGTACTATGCAAATGTTATGCATAGAGGATTTTCAATTGAATATCTAAGTTTTAGAAGGAAATGAAACTTTTGCATGCTTTCCTCTGAAGACATTATATCATTGGTAAGTGGACAGGAACCAGGAAGAAATTCTTTGATAGAACTTCTGAATTTGTTAGAAGTTAAAAAAAATAGTATAAAGGGAAAATATTAGAATCAAAATATTTTAAGTAATTTGTTCCCAATATTAAAGAGCTGAAAGCAGTTATAAGTTTCTCTTTCTTCTTTTCACTTATTTTTGTGGGGAGGACGAGGGAGGCATTTGAATTAGTTTCTGTTTTAGAATGTGGCTCTTCCTTGGCAACGTGATCTTTGTTTACCTGATAGACCAATTTTTTCACTTTAAAAGGATGGTTTAGAAAAGAAAATCAAAAGTAGAACTGCCATGGAATCACACTGAAGATGTTTTTTTTTTGCTGTGAGTCTAGATCATTTCATGTATGTTCTCCTTTATCTAGTATACCATTATGTGTAGATCATCCTGTATACATGGATTCTGATAGTGAATCTATCATTTTTTAAATCCTGGAACTATTAACTTTAAATTGTTTTATTTCTACATCTTTAGTCCTGAAAACTACTAAAATTTAAATTTTGATATCTACATTTCAATTCAGAATTGCACATATTTAATTTACTCTTTATGGACCATTTTCTCCTCTTCCTCAAACCACAAAACAAGGAGGAAATGATCTAAGTAATTAGTGGCTAGCTGTAAATGTAACATTTAGTTAAAACAATGTAATAAGGTAAGAACAATTTGAGTCATATATTAAGATAAAAAATGTATGAATTCTTGTTTTATAAGTATTGCCCCAGTTAAAAGAATTAATGGTTAAATATATCTTGTTCATAAAATGTTGTCAATTATTTTTTTAGAACATTTATTTATTCATTGAGTATTGATTATGCAGTCACTCCAGACCAGAAACTGGAAATGCATGGAGAAGATATAGTTCTTTGCTTTAATAAGTTCAGCACTCAGTTAAAATAAAAAATTTCTTGAAGACATTATCTATTAGAGTTTAAAAAATTCAAAAAAATAAACAATTCTAGTGATATTAAAGATTAGTTTTTCTTAAAAAAAGCTCGCATGGAAATATTGCCTGATGCATGCAGGAAACATTCCATTTAGAAATGATGGTGTTAAGGTATTATTAGTCTTCATTTTATTATGAAAGTGTTAGACTGTTTCGATCTTGATCTTATTTCAAAGTGACTTATAGACTGTCTCTTTGCTATATTATTGAAAAATGTGATGAAGGCTATATTATACAAAACAATTGGATTTGGGAGGGTGTGGACAGGTGTCTTCATCCCTTTTATATTAATTAAAACTCACAATCAACCATATAACAATGTAAATCCAGCTTTCAGATTCTTGAAAAGAATCTGCTGTAATAGTCTGGTGTGTTTGCATTTGCCATATAAGCGTCAAAGTGTCTGACTTTTCCTGGCCACTAATTTTATAGTTCACAAATATATTTAACTTTGTACTTATATTCTGAGCATTGGATAAGATCAGAGAGTACTTAATTCAATAATCACTGAAAGAACCAAATGATTTCAATAATCAATTGCATTTTCAGTGGTATATTTGATCACAGACTAGATGACCTGATCCATTGCTGGGCACTAAGTATAACGAAGGTGAATGCCATTGGACAGATAAAGTCTGATTTTATTTTTTTCTGTAATATTTTGCTCAGAGCTCATTTTGCAGACTCGAGTTGACAAAACTCAATGAGAGTCAAGGAAATTTTTCTTCTATGTCAACAAGCATATTTTCAAAGCAACTGAAAACAAGGAAATATGTAGGTTTACATAAAAATGCAGGCCAGCCTTTCTCACTTGAAAATGTATATCATTGCCATTTATTTTTTCTACTACAAATAAAGTAAATGCAGTTTTCAAGTCTCATATTTTTTTGAACTTCTGAGTCGTATATCCTTTTTATTATGGCAACCTTTAAAAATATGTCTAAGTGAAATAGTAAAGGGCACTAAAAGACTGTTAAAAGATAAACATAAATCTCCAGAAGGAAATACATAGTGGCAACATAGTCTAAATAATGACCATCAATATAGTATATAAACTTAATTTAATTCTTCTTGAAGTACAAAGGGCTTTTCTTTTTAGAAGAGCAGTGAAGTTTTTTTTTTTTGACAGAATAGCACTGCTTTTTTCTTCTCTTATAGTTTGAAAGGTGGTGATTAATTTTAATGCTTTGTAGTCAATATTTTCACAGAGAGTGATTAAAATGTGGGTGTTGTGAGGAGATGCGATCAGGAATAGATAGGATATGGAAACAGCATTGAAAAAATGCCTGGATTGGGATCCATGAGACCTAAACTCTAATCCTGATGTCACCACTAGATGTGTGACCTTGGAGAAGTCATTTCATTTTTTTGAGCCTTGATTTCTTTTGCCTTATTCTTTAAAGAAAAAAAAAAGGGATGACACATTAAATTAGATAGTATCCAAACTTCTTTCCAGCTCAACCATTTTGAGGTTTGGAAGAAAAACTAGGATACTTATTGCTACAGATCTCTGGGGTTGGGGTGGTGCAGGAACATGTGTGCACTCATTTTAACTTTACTCTAAAGACCGTCACACTAATAAGGTAAGCTAGCATCAATTTTTTTTTTTTTTTTTGCATTTATAACTTTCTGCCCTTTTTTCTCCCTACAGCTGTTGGGTAACTGCTGCTCTTGTTACCATAGAAACAGGTTAGCTCCTAGCTTCCTGTTTCCATTGAAAACAGCTTTCTCTCAACAACATATTGATTTCAGGAAATCTTTTGCTGTGGCTCTGTCATGAAACCCATAAAGATGATCGGCTCTGTCATTCCTAAGTTTAAGATTCAGTGCAGGTGTAAATCCATCCACCTACAAGGATAACTGATTAGATCATTTCATTTTTATTTCCATTTGAAAAGTGCCTTGTCGAAGACACCATCTTTTCCCTCTTCCTCTATCTTGCACAGAAGGGAAAATTTTATTCACTTGAGGATTTACAGATATGTTTGACACATTTAAGTATTTACAAAATAGTGTCAAATTATTCAGTTCTGATCTCTTTCATAAACCATTCTATTAGAATTAGCATAGAGAATAATAAGCTGTCTAGCACAGTTTATAAATTTATGTTTTAATGTACTCATTAATGAGTAATATTTTGAGATAAATGTATATAAATATATATATACATATATATTTATATATATACATATATGTGTATATATATTTATATGTGTGTGTGTGTGTGTGTGTGTGTGTGTGTGTGTGTGTGTGTGTATGTATATGTATGCATTATGTAGTGGTCCACATTTCTCTTTTGAGAAAAATAGTTTTTCTATTTTAAGATATAGATATTTACATAAAAAGGAGATATATTCACTGTCATAACATAGATACATACTCGGTGAATATGTATATAAAATTTTATATAGATGAGAAATGGAAGAGACGTAGGAATACAGCTTAAAGTTTTGATTGAGAACATTAGTGTGTGTGTGTGTACATGCACGTGTATTATATATATCCAAAATATGTATGCTTTGATAGGATTGGTGACTAATATAGATGACAGACTTCTAGTGTTCACGAGACTTAGAATTGGAAGAAAACTGGCCATCATCTGCCAAAATTGCCTCATTTTACAGAGAAGACAGCTGCCTTGTTCGTAGCTATGGCTAGTTAGTGACAGCAGCAAGACTAGAATTTAGGTCTGATTTTTGTCACTATTCCCATTCAATGTTGATTGCTTAGTCTGGACTGTGTTTAACACTAGATGCACAAATATTAGCTCATGGGAAACAGCGAGCATGTTAGGAATAGTTAGGTTAAGGTCTGCCCTTTTCCAGGTCCTATTGTTCAACAATAGCAGGAAATTGCAACTTTATTTCCAGATCCCTCTTCATATGCAGCCTTCTATTGATGCTTTTCCTACTAGTTCTACATCTTACTGTTCTATAGCCTTTAAAACCTCAAAACGAACTCGAATATGCACTTAACCTCCTATTTTTTCTTCAGCTCACAATCTCCATGAGAAGATCTATATTAGCTCCTAAACCAAGCCATGTATATTAGGCTTCAGGAGAGATTTAGATAACTAAGAAATACTGTCTATATCCACCTTTGTTCTTGTGTGTGTGTGTGTGTGTGTGTGTGTGTGTGTGTGTGTGTGTGTGTGTGTCTTTTGTAATGTGTTTTTCTACTCTTGTTTGATTTGTTGTCCTTGGAATTTTTTAATGCAACCTTGGTTCAACCTATTGGTGATGGTTAATGTGTTTTGCAGATCATTGTCTTCTCACATGTAATTAAGCTGATTGGATGGGTTTACACAGGAATAACTGGTGAATTAAAGCAGTGAAAGGTGTTTGGAGCTGTTGTCAAGATCTACAAATGAATTTGGATGTTGTTGTGAGTTCAGTAAATACAGGACAGAAAAACTTTTTTTTTGAATGGTTCTTTAATGGGTAGTTAGCTAAAGTTGCTGTTTACTGTACTGCGATGGCATGTAAAACAACATTATAATTTTGGGAGTGTCTGAGAGGATACATTTTACAGGAATCAAACAGAAGAACTTGGGCCAAAATGTTGCTGGTAATATCAGAGAAAAAATATTTTGTAATTGCTACAGTCACCTGACTGATTTCTTCTTTTGAAAGTTGATAATGATAAAGACATCTGTATAATCTGACATTTCCTCAGTGTTCCACGTGTTAAGAAAATTCTATGCAGACATAGGATTTTGATGACCCTGGTGGATTTGCTGTCAAATCTTAGAGCTTAGCCATTCTTTATGTATCTGACAACATTGTTGACATCTTTAAAAACTGTAGCAAAGGTCAAGATAGTCATTCTTGGCAGGTGTACTCTGATTTAGTGTCATCAATGAAAAGTATTTTCCTTTGAGTTGTCTCTATGGAGAGAGCCCTAGAGATGAAAATACGTCTTTTTGCCATAGACATTTTCTTAAATGTTGCTCATAATTTTTAGGTTGTTAACTAAATAATAAAATGCAAATATATTTCTTATAAATTAGGTAATTTTAAATAATATTGTCAGTATATCCAAACAATATTATTAATTCTAAATTTTAGACATGCTTATGAATTTTGTTTAAGTAAAAACTACTTGGACCAATATAAAGTTATTTGTTGAGTAAGTTAGATTAGGTTTGATGAAAGGGCCAGATATTGTTTAGAACTTAGGTAAAATTTATGTCTATGTTTGCAAATTGTACAACAGAAATTCAGATATGAGATTGCTTATTTTGATATTTTCATATTTATTGATTTAGAATAAAATCCTGTTTCCTAAAAGTAAATATTGTATAATAATTATATTGGAAAAAATAGCAAGGTACTCCTATCAAGAATAAGTGTCCTCACTATTTTGACATATCAATTTCAATAAAATGAATAAAATTGATATTTAAAAAACAGAACAATACAGTTATTACAGTTTTATTTATCATTTCAATTGTTCTGCTTCTCTAGGGGTGAACAATAGAATACAATTATGAAAATTATTAAAATGTTCTTGAATAGAAAATTGACAGAATAGAGCCTTAGTTGGCTCTTTTCTGTGTAAATAGAATCTGAAGTAGCAGGTAGTCTTTCATTTATTTATTTTTTAAAGCTTTTGGAACTTTATTATCAGACTTAAGTCACCCTTTGCCATCATATAAAATGACTAGTGGGTTCATCAGGTTGAACAGTTATCATATTAGTATCATGATGGATAAACATTGCTTCCCCGTTTCATAATGGTGTTGACTATCCTGTGATATTTAGAGAACAATGTTAGAGATACAGAATTCAAGCAAATTAATGAAATCAAACATTTTAATGTACCAAGAGGCTTCAATGACATTTAAATTTATTAGTCTTTGAGCAAAAACAGAGTTAAGTGCCTCTATTTTTACCGTGAATCCAGTGCTGCTCAGTTTATAGTTGTAACATGTGCATACTATCAGCTCCTCAGTTCTTTTTAATTTATTGACGGTTTCCAAAATCTGTTCATTTTTCTATTTATGTATCAATCATTGATTTACTTCATCTCTGATTTCTCTGTCTTAGATGGTGTCTTGATACCATTTGTTTTCTAGAAGAAAGTGTAGTTGCCAGAGTACTTAGTGCTTCAGTGCTAGATTTATCAACAGCCTTTTGTGTTTCTTCCACCCTGGCTTGTACTGACTGATGCTTGTTGTCACTAGGCATTAGAATATTTTTTTTCTTAGCTAAATAAAGTAGAAGAGAATCAGCTTCGAAAAATAAAGAGTTTAAATGCTTTTGAATTCCTCGGTTGACAATTATTGAGCTTTAACTATTGGCCAGGACTAGATTAGTATTGAGAATGCAAGAAGGGCAAAAATTTGGCATTTACAAACTTCAAGATACTTGTGTTCTGTTGGAAAAGAAAAACTGTATGTCCATAGTTACAATATAATGCATTAAACACTATAATAGAGATATTGGCATGGTGCAGAAACACAGACTAGGACCCACTCTCCTATAGAGTGATGGTCTTCTAGTTACCCTCCCAAAAGATAAGTGTTTTCTAATAATCAAGGGGGAGGTCACCAGAGTAGTGTGCAAATATGGAGGCTTGATAGAGAATACCATGCCATATAATATGTGGTAAAATGGACCAGAAGGCAGGAGAACATACTTAAAGGTAGGGAGAGTTGAGACTGGGAATAAAGAGACCTCTGGGTTTATAAATGAGATTTTCTGATGAGTTGTAAGATGCTCAGCCTAAGGCAGGACTGAATACTCTTATTTCAGTTAATTCTAAATAGTGGTTATGAAACTTAGATTTGCCTAAGAATAACATGAGATAATCACTAAAATTTTGAATTCCCAGGTCTCACTCCAGAGATTCTAATTTAGTAGGATTTGGATAAGATTCAGATCCTGTGAACATCTTTAGGCTGTAGTTGGCTACTGGCTCGGTACATGCTAGTGCTCTAATGTGGTTGCTCCAAAAGCAAATACAATTTAACAATGAATTAGGAGAATGATTATGTTTAGACCAATATTTCCCAAAGTGAGTTTTATAGATCTGCAGTTCTTCAAAATGTTAAGAATGTGTTGCACCTTGAAAGGGTTCCAAAGGCAGATGAATTTAGAAACTAGTTTAAAATAAAATTAACTAGGGTTTTATTTTTAAAGTTTATTTATTTGTTATTTTTTTAACTACAGATATTTTTAGGGTCAGAGTGGAAAGACTGCCTAATTGCCTGACAGTTGGTTTTGAGGTGGGAGTGGATTGATGAGAAGGTCTGAACTCAGTGGGCTGAGTTTGAATCCCGACTCTTCCACTTGCTTGTATAACTTGCACCACATTGCTTTTTTAAATTCTCCCTCTTTTCATCTGAACTGGGGCAGTAATAATGTTATCCGCTTCAAAGAATTGTTATGAGGATGCACTGAGCATATAAGTGTGAAGACTTTAGCATAGCGCCTGGTTCTATAACATCGATTTTATCATCGTCATCTCTTAGGACAAAGATTAGTTATTTCGGAGGATAGTGTAGATGCAATAGGCCACCTTAAAGAAGCTTTCTGGCTTAAAAATAAGTTCATAAAAATAAGTTGTCTTTCCCTGAGATTTTTTTTTTTATGTAGATACGGGATAACTGTGTGTAAAATTGTAAATATTCTATCCCTCATGAATAAATAGTGGTTAATTAGAATAATATCTAATATGTATGTATTACATACCAGGTGTTTTGCAAATGGCAAGGTAAAGGCATATTTTCTGCATTTGAGAAGTTTGTAGTCTCCTGGAAGAGAACAATACAGAGAAATGATAGCGTAATGTCATGAGGTCTCCAATAGAAATAAGCACGGGGTACTTTGGAGGATAACATAGTCTTCTCAAGGTTGGAAGAAACTTCCTGGGGGACATATGTCATTGTTGGTATCAGAGGATCAAGAGGAGGTAGCCAGATATTTTAGACAGAGGGAAAAGCCAAAACAAAGTTCTAAAAAGAAAAGACACTTTGCAAGAAAAGGCCTGTGCAAGGGAGAACATTGTTTTATGGAGAAAAAGGAGAAAGTTGGGAGGAAAAAGCGAGTGTTCAGGGAGCTAATGGCTTCTCATCGGTTGAGTTGCTGGAGTACTTGATTTCTTGTAGGAGATGCAATGTACATCTTTTCTTGTTGGGCCTATAATTAATGAGTCTTTCTTTTTTTGGTCTGTAATTGACAATTCCTCCTGTAATTGATACTAAGTGTGAGAGCTCTCCCTCTGGCCTCCCAATCTATTTTAGTGAGGTTTCCCATTATTAATTTTCACACATGTTAGAAACACTGATGACCTGAATTAAGACAGTGGCCAGAGTGATGAAGTAAAATGGGCATTGTTACATAATTAAAGTGGAATTATTGGTTGATTAGGTATGTGCAGTGAATGAAGAAGAAAGAGAAATGGAGAATATTCCTCATGTTTCTGTTTCCACACGAGACAAGAAAACCTTTATGATTCTTTTTAAATTCAAGATTCAGTGGTTATATGATTTGAGTATCTGGTTTATTAGTAGTTATTCTTTTATGGGGTTTGACACTATCATATTTTATATTATGTTTTGTGATTTTTTTTTTTTACATTTCAGAACTAATTACCGGTCGATAGCTATTTCATAGATTTTATGGTCGTGAAATTAGATGCAAATTATGCCCCTTAAAATTTTAGTTACAGTAATTCAGCTTTATAAAAAAGTCGTGAGGGATAAAAAGTCATCTCTACAAGAAATTTCTGCTTTGCATTGCTATTATTTTGGTTTAAAGCCCAAGAAAATAATATTAATTTTTGTGTAATTTCTGTGAAATGGAATGGACCATTTAGTGTAGTAGTTTGTGTAGACTCCACAGCTAGAAAATTAAAATGACTGTAGATTTAAAAAATCCCATAAGTTTCTATGGCTCTACATACTCAATGGAAAATTGCTTTAAATAAATGTGTATTTCCTTTAGATAAAAATGCAGGAAGGAGAAAAGGTAGTGATGAAGGAAACCAAAAATGAAAACAGGTACCTCAGGAGTTAATCTGAGAAGGAGATGTTGATTTCAGATCCAAAGTGGAGTAATTCCTTCTAAAGCATAAATCTATCATGTCATTTTCTTGCTTAAAATCCCTTTATCCCCTTCCTTTGGCTACACATTAAGATCCTTTCCTTAGCCTGGATCCTCAGAATCTGTCCATGACCTATTATCCTGATAATACATCTTATAACTCCACTAGTAAAACACTGCTGAAGTCAGACCACGTGTTTTGTCATATGAGAAATGTGTTCACATTATTGTGCATTTGCATACACTGTTGTCATAGCCTGGAATACTTTCTCCTTCTGGATTTAACAGGCTGATTCAATCATCTTTCAATATTGTGTACAATGATCAAGTCTTACTTGACACCTTGTATACTCTCTCAAACATAGTTTCTCCCTGAGTTTCCATATCACTTTGTAGATACAGTATTATAGCACTTAACTGAATGTATTAGTTTCCCAGAGCTGCCGTAGCAAATTACTACAAACTTAATGTCTTGAAACAAACAAATTTATTCTCTTATAGCACTGATATCCAGGTGTCAGCAGGATTGGTTTCTTCTGGAGATTCTGAGGGAGAATCTGTCCCATGGCTCTCTCCTAGCTTCTTGTGGTTGCTGGCAATCTTTGGTGTTTCTTGGCTTATAGATGCATCACTCCAATCTCTGCCTCTACTTTCGCATGTTGATCTTTCCTGTGTGTCTTTCTGTCTCAGTTTTCTCTTCTTACAAAGACAACAATTGTTGGATTATAGCCTGTAATAATCCAGTACGACCATATCTTAATTTAGCTAATTACCTCTGCAAAGACAGTTCAAAATAAGTTCACATTCTGAGGTGTGAGGTGGACATGAATTTTAGGGAGATACTATTCAACTCAGTACAATGACTTTTCTATTTTGGCAACGTGTTTGTAATATCCAATAAATCTTTTATTTTCTTTTTCTCTTTTATTTTTATTTTTTATTATTATTATTTTATATTATTCATGCCTATAGTGCCTGGTCTTCTTAGGTGGTCTCCCATCCAAGTACTAACCAGGCCTGACCCTGCTTAGCTTTCGAGATCAGACATCTGGCTTGTTCAGGGTAGCATGGCCATAGACCCTAAACTGTGGCTCTACTGGGGCATGAAACCAAGGCCTTCTGCATGTAAAGCAGATGTGTTAACTGCTACACTATGGAACCACATCCACTCTCTTTCTCTCTCTTTTTTTAACATCAGTGCGCTCTTATTTAATATATACAAAGTCTTCATGTATCTTTCTGAAGATGCTAGTTAGACAATTGTTAAAGTTCTATTTAATTTCTGGTATTAATGCTGGTTCCTCAATGGATTTTTTTTTGCCTATTCTTTTACCTTTGTTCTTTTTTTTTTTTTTACACTGTTGATTTTCTTCAAGTATTTTTTCCTTTGAAAGAGGATGGGGGTGATTATAGTGTTATGTGTGTAGATAGGTGAGATCATGCAGATACAGGATTCTCTTCAGGATGGGTAGGTAGGAGAGAATGGGTGAACTAGGAACTCTCTCAAGGTCTAAGAAAGGAAGCTTCATTTGGAGACAGGACTTTGGTGTATTTCAAATAATGAGGAGTAACCCTCCCCTTTCTTTCTTTCTTTCTTTCTTTCTTTCTTTCTTTCTTTCTTTCTTTCTTTCTTTCTTTCTTTCTTTCTTTCTTTCTTTCTTTCTTTTTTTTTTACTGCACCTTTAGGAAATCTGAGGTACTAAGAAGTTTGTTGTACTTACCTTTATCACATCAACACATCTTTTGATTCTCTACTCAATTTAGAATGGTGTTCTTTCTGGCTGTATCCTGAAGGCAAATTCTGTAGAAAGTGGGGGGACTCTAAGTGGTTGTCCCACAGCCAGCTCCTTGTCTTAGTGCCTGCTGCCTCTAAGTTTGAGGTTCTTCTGGGTTCTAGGTCTCATTTCTATCCCAAGAAATGCTCATTCCAGCACTTATATTGAATTTCATTTTCCTCTTCCTCTCAAACTGCATCTCCATGAGTCTACTCCTGTTTGCTTTATATCATAGTATTTCTGGTTCAATGATAACGTTTCCTGTTTTCCATGCTTGTGATTCCCCCCCCCCACAATTTTAATGAGATTTGCCTAAAAAGATGAATTTTACTATCTTCCACCAGAATTTGACTATATATGTATAGGCTTCTTGTCCATACTAGTTTTGAACTTTTGCATAGGGACACCATTTTACTCTTCTTGTTGATCTCTAGATCTATGAACAGTGTCTGGTAGTTTCCTCAGCGAGTTTTTATTATCATTTGAATAATTTCATCAGTTTCCTTATCTGTATTCCTAAGAATACAAGCATGTATTCTTCTATGATTCTTTCTTACAAAGTCAGGGTTTTTTGTTACCTTCTTTGAACCCACCTTCTTCATCTACTTTTTATCTATTGTGATCCTCAAATATATAATCCTAGTGAAGAAAATCAAAGCCCATTTATTATGTGTGATTTTATCATTGTTATAAGAAGCTTGTTAAACTAACATTCAGAATTCTAGAAAATGATCACCTAATTGTGGGAGGTGAACACACAATGTAAATGTATATATATATATGCCTTACAGCTGAAACATTGTATTTCATTAACCAATCTCACCATAAAAAAGAAAAACGAGAAAATGATCACTTGGAGAACAGTGACACTTTAATTTGTCATCTGCCCACTGAGAATACATTTGTAAGAACATGAACTCTGATGGTTTAGCAGATGTTTGTGGTATTTAAAGTCCCCAAATAAAGTAGCAGCATTAAGTTGAAGTAGTGCTTACATATTAGTGTGCTTTAATTTTCACACAGAGACATTGTCAGTAGATCAAATGCCTAGTTCTTATTATGTAGAGAAGCATCTGACTGATGATAATAGATGGCACTGATTGTCCTGTTAATTACATGAGAACAAGGCCTTCACTGAGGGGTGCTGTGTCTTAAGAAAAGACGCTGAAGAATTGATGTTGCAGCAGCAAGGAAGTTAGACAAAGAGAGCAGAAAAAAAAATCTCATTTATCACAGTATTGTTATGTCTCACTTCATTTAATAAAATAGAAATATCCAAAGGTGAATTTTCTCTCATGCTATCTAAAATACACTTTATCAAACCAATGCAGTAATGAAGAACAATATATCTAAAACCCAATTATGTCCAGATATTCCTTCTGAGCTGTGACAAACAGAAGGATGAAAAAAGACATTTAATGAAATATATATACATTATAGTGGTCACGCAAATTAAAGGATTGAGAAAAGCCTGCATTTATATAAACATGCTACATATATTTTAGGATCAGGTAAAACTGTGTTGTTTTTAGAACATTGGAGATAGTAAGTAAAATAAAAAATTATAAAATACCTTATATTTAAAACAATAATATTAGAACAAGTTTATATTTTTAAGGTGCAGAGTCACTGTATTTTATTTTTAAAATAAAAAGTGTTTTTAAAACATAAAAGTAAATATTTTTATTATGGGAAATTGGGGAAGCATAGGCTATAATGAAGAAGAAAATAGCCCTTTTATTCCCTTAAGTCTATTAGAAATTTAGTATAATTATTTTACTTTTATTTCTATAATGTAATTCTATCTATAGAGTATATAGTTTTTAAACCCAATGTTTAATCTTTATAATCAGGAACACTTTATCTTTCCATTTCATTTAATACTGGTTTTAGATCTCACAAAATAATTTCATTGTTTACTTCTTATATCTATGTTCTACATGTTTATTTTAAATGTTACTACTATATATTTTATGTTTAGTTGGTATTGTGTAAAGGATCTTGCTCTCCATTACATTTTAACTAGTTACTGATGGAATATGAATAAACTAGTTTTAGTATATTGATTATATGTATGGTCATCTTAGTGAATCTTTATTGATAGAAATAATATTTCAATTTATTATTTTAGGTTTTGTGGATATGCAATATATATAAACAATAATTCATTTTTATAATTTCTAGTAGTTATAGCTAATATAGCTTATCTTTTTATTTTTGTTATATATATTTAATGTAAAACAACATTTATGATTATAATTTTCAGACATATTTGTACCTGTGAAACAAATTACCACTATTGCTTTTCTGTCATTATTTCTTTGTTTTTTGGCCAATTTGGAAACATCTCTTTGTGATGTGCTATACATTTTAAAATTTGTTTTTCAGGAATGACTTGAATGTGACATATTTTTTGTGAGTCTTATATATTTGAGGATATCTTTCTGTTGCATTCACATGTGAGAGTTAAATTGGCTTAGCATCGAATTTTTGGATACGTGATTTTGTTTACTAAAATCTGCACTTTCTGTCTGACATTTAGAAATAATAAAGTGTGGGGGAAAAAAAGGGTAGAGAAATTCCTATGTGTTGTAAGCACAGATAGAAGCCCTAAGCAAATCTTGGCCCCAAGAAAGCCATGAGCTAAAATATCAAGAAAGGGGAGAATTTAGCCAAAGCAGAGAAAAAAAGTATTTAAGAAATGGGAACTAGAGGGATGGAAGGCCTAGAGATAAGGGTACAGAGTGGATTGGAAGAACCGAAAGAAAAGAGGCATGACTAGGGGTTTGAGGGCCAGAGGGGGGCTATATAAAGAAGGCCTAGAAAGGTAAGGAGCAATCAAAGAGAGCCTCATGAGCCAAATGAGGCCTCTTTGCACATCTTCCTTCCTTCCTTCTTTCTTTCCTTCCTTTCTTCCTTCCTTCCTTCCTTCCTTCCTTCCTTCCTTCCTTCCTTCCTTCCTTCCTTCCTTCCTGCCTTCCTTCCCTCCTTCTTTCCTCTCTCTCTCTCTCTTTCAACAAATCTATTTATATTTATAGGTTCTCTCTCTTTTTTTTTCTATTTTATCTGTCATTTTTCATCACTTTTGTGGTTTTCCTTACTTCAGTCTTGTAAAAATTCCTAAGTATTCTACATTTATGATTATCTAATTTTTTTTTGCAGTGCCAAATTTGTTCTTTACTATATTCAACATAATATATTTTAACTTTAACACATTAATATATTTTTATATTTTAATTTCTACTATGTTCCTGGTTTTTGTACATTCTATTAAATTGCTTGATTCTTTTCTCATTTAGATCAGTTCTCATTTTTTTCAAAGTTTTTATTTATCTATTTATTTTTGGTGCTCTCATTTGGCAGTCTTTTTTTCTGATTTAGCATTAGTTTCTACCCAAATTTTCTCATCGAACATGTTCACGGTGCTGTACAGTTTCTACTATAGCTCTAGCTCTAATTTTTGAAGCAGCGCTCAAATAGAGATAGATAGTTCCTCCCCGCATCCAGTGACACCCTGGCCAGAACAATAGCAAAGATGGGTGGGTCCTTGCCAGAGGTGATTTCTGTGGTACAGAGATAAAGGATAAAATTTAATATAATTTTTATTCAAACTTTATTGGACAAACATATTTTTAATGACCTTGTATTCTTTTTTTCTTATTGTTGCTTTTCATGCAACTTCCATCTGCATGTTGATAACTTTTGCCTAGAATATTTTAGTCAAAAGAGATATGAGTGTTGCAAAAGAGATGGCTTTTAATTTTTACTCAGTAATTGCAGACAAAGGCTATGTTATTTGAGGAAAATTCAGTAACTGCTATATAGACATTCATCTTTTTATTACAGGCATATTTTTAAATATGTGACTATATGCGTTCTTAACTTGTGACAATTTGATTTCTCATAATTTTCATTTATAGACTTAAGGTTATTATATTTGTTATTAATTGTGGCATTTGCAGACAGGAAATAGTTGTGGGCAATTAAACTTAAATTAAGGAGTCTGCTTCATGATATACTCTTGGCAAGGTTGCTTTTTGCCTCTGCCTTCAATTTGGCTTTCGCTGTGTCTCTTCTGCAAATAACTCTCTTCCCAACAGTGCCAGCAGGCCTCACTGTGAATTCCCCATGATTCAGTAAGTGAGGAACAAGCAGGTGAAGGAATACAGCTGAGAAAATCAGGATAAAGAAAGAGGTTGGAACAAAAGAACATGTTCTATAACTAATTCCATAAGACTCATTTTCTAGTGTCTTGTAAATGGTCCCTTAAGTCAATTCCAACATATTTGTAAAAATGTTTTTAACGATGTCTATGTCATACTAAAGGCATAATCTCCTAAGCAAAAGTGTTCTTCATTACACAGTCCTTTGAGAGGCTTTATCATCAAAAACAAATTCTGTTTGAGAAATGAGTCATACTCTACCTCCACGTGTTGATTCACAATGCACATGGTGTATAAACCTCAGAAATTCCATTTGAAAAAAAAAGGAAACTTGCTTATTATCCAATTTCCCTCCCACCCCAAAACATTCAGTTTCATGGAATATCTGTTTTGTTGTAAAATCTTGTCTTTGGGGTACTTTTTAAGTGGAGGAGATTATATAGTTGTTTATCTGCGTTTTGATTTGTATGTTTTTAAAGTCATTGCAATAGAGTCACATATTGCAGTAAATGTTAAATGGCTCCTGAAAGGAAAATGACACATGTGTCTAAGTAAAACTGTGGGACTGGAATGGGAAGACACTGATCTGTGAAATGAGGATTTAGCTCAACTCTGTCTGCCTTTGAGTTTGGCCACCTTTCCAGACAACATTTGATGGTTTTGCTCATGTGATCTCATGATAGAGTAAGGAATGAAAGACAAAAAAGAAAATGACATGGAAATAAGAATATCTTCATGCAAACTAACAGCAACCTTTCCAATCATGGAAAAGACTGGTGAAATGCTATTAGCTTCGTAAATAGGCACAATTGTTCTCAATCTAGTTATTTTACTTTTAGGAATTAATTATAAGAAAGTATATTAGGTATGAAGAAACTAATTTTTGCACAAAAGTTTTTCTTATATAATTCTTTTATAGTAATGAAATCTTGAAATAACTTTAGTTTCCAGCAAAGGGAGATAAGAGATATAGGTAAACTATGATAATCCACAATAAAGAGTATTAATCTACTGTAAAAAATGTTTTTATGAAAAAATCTTAGTAATGTGAAAAAATAATTATTCTAAAGTATTAGCATAACAGGTTTAAATTTTACTCATATGGTATATTATTAGTAATTTAAATAATTATGTGGTGAATAAATGCTGAGAACTAGTAAAAAGTTATAGTATAACTGAATTACAGAGATTTGAGATCATTTACTTTTCATCCTAAAAATTATGTATTTTCAAATTTTGTTCAGTGGTCATTTATAAACATTAAAAAATATGAATGTAATAGCTATGAAAAGCATGTTTCTAAGGTACAGCAGCATGGCAAGTGAAGCTCCTAGCATTTAAGATGTACCAGGGTGGGAATTTCATAAATTTTCTGCTTTAAAAGAATTAGTAAAATTATTTTTAAAAAGTTCACCTCTAATGTCTAAAATCTGTTGAACATCACAGAGAGAATATCAGTGAGAAAAATTAAATAGCCAAATCAATTTTTATTTATTCATCGATCAGATATTTATTGAGCTTCATACCTACTAAGTGCCCTTGGTGTGGAGATTATTTCTAGCCTGAAGACTCTCACAGTCTAAGTGGGGCTTGGGGTGCATCAGACAGGTAAATAGTTACATAGTTTGATAAACTCAGGAGAGGGATGCAGAGAATGTTTTAGGAACCAATGGACTGAGCATCTAACCCAAACTTAAGAGTCAGGAGAGATTTCCTTGAGGAGTCAATACTTGAGATGAGTCTTAAATGATAGATTCAACATAGACAAGACAAGAATAAAAAGATGTTTCTGGCGGAGAGCACCACATTGGGAAGGCCTCAAGTTTGAGGGTGCCCACAAGTTAATCATTTTGGCTTGAGTAATGTGCAGAGGCACAAAACGAGTGGTGAGGGGAGAGTCCAGTGTTTTTCTTAAAAATGTACTAGATGGTTCTGGAATTTTAAGAAGTATTCTCAAAGAGGCCTCAAAAAATTTTCCAAAACAGGATTTGTAGATTTTTTTGTATTGTGGGACACATTTGTAGGTATATCTTGATTTTCTTTATTGGCATTACAATGAATTTGGAATTAATAATGAAAGTAACATTTATAGGAGGCTATGATAGTACATTTATTTAATAAACTGCAGGTTTTATAGTATTGTTTTTAGAAATACATAGAAATTAAATAAGTATGTAAACTAATAAGTCACATAAACTTAGTTGCATGTGTTACCATTGTGCCACTCCGAAGATACCTTTCATCATTCTATTTTCTATTATTTGATTAAATTTGACGTTTGTTACCATTCCCATAAAGAGTTTTACATAGTCTTTTATGTAACTTTTGATTATTTTGTTTCTCCTATGAGAAAATTCAATGGCTCTTAAATCATTTTAGACATAGAATCTATTCTTACCATTCCAGATTCGTTTTTTGTATCCTTCCAACTCTACACACCTCTGCTCCCTTCAGGTGGAGCCTGCATTCACATGCCTATTAATGAATATTTACATACTAAACCTTTCTCTTGGGAATATTGCCTGTCACAGCCATGTTCAGCCCTGGTTCTGAATGGTGAGGATTTGGTAAGTAACCACAACAAGCATTTAAACTCTGCTCCATCTTCGTGGATTCACATACCATTTCACAAGCGGGCACTTAGGTACATGAATGGCTCCTCAATCAGTGCATCATACAGGACCAAATGTATATTTTTAATATAATCTTTCCCAGGTGCTATGATATAATTGAAAGAGATAACTGGGCCTGGGACTAATACATTTTCTTATTCAGGAGAGAAATACTGTGTGTCAGCACATTCTATCAGACAATGTAAGGCAGTGAAAGGAAGAAGTCCTTGTTGGAATTAGACCTGAGTTCACATACCAGCTCCGCCAATTAAGATACTGACTTCCAGGAAGTTACCTTTATTTTCTTACTGAAAAGGGATATGTAGCAAGGGTTAAGTGACAAAAATATCTAAATTGCCTTCACACAGAAAGTATTCATCTAAAGCTTGGTATTCTTGTTAATGATTAAACACAGTACTATTAACTCAGATTTTCTTAGCCTACCCAAGCGACCTATGGAAACTCTCAAATAGATGATTAAGTTCATACTAAGAAGTATCTGCTCTTGAATAGTGCAAAGAATGTCTGGATCTTACAAAGGCATGCATAATTGTCAAAGTTATTCATTCTTTGTGTTTCTACAAAATGGAAGATTCTGTGTTAGTCAATGGGGCATTAGAAGGTACTATAAGATTTCCATACAAAAAAGCTGAACCAATTATTACAATCAAATTTGATAAGCGTTATAATAGGGAGTATATAGGGAACATATAGAAAGTGGATCTAATGAAACCAAGGTGATCAAGGAAAACCTAGAGGAACTGAAGTTTATATAGATTCTTGAAAGCGGAGTATGGATTAGGAGAAGTAGGTGTGAACAGGGATGTGTGCGAGCTGCGAGATGAAGGGCATCAGGTGGACAAGTGGTGAGTTTGACTCTTGAGGTGGAGAATGAAGTTGAGTGAGGCCAGAGCTCTGATAATCTGAGGGGGAGAATGGACAGAGAGGGTGGTATGTTTGCAAAGGCAGATGAAAACTGTGGAGAGCCTTGTAAGCCAGGTAAAGGAGTTTGGTTTTATCTTAAGAGCAATGAGAAGTTAGTGAAGGATTTGAAGCAGTGAGTGACAAAATTCATTTTATATTTTAGAAATATCATTGCTATAGTTCGAAGGATACATATGAGAAAAACAAGAATGGAAGGAGGGAAGCCAGTTAAAGAGGCATTACACTAATCTAAGCAAGGTTTTCCTATCTGAACATCTTAGTATACCTCCCTTTGTGCCTATCACACAGTTTTTGCCTATATAGAAGTGAACACGGTGTATAGAAAACCCGAATGGACTACAGGTTTCTTAAAAACAAAATCACTTTTTATAGGACAATCTGGGCTTTTTCTTTTAACTGGAAAAAATAGTAGCAGCTTTACTTTTTTTGATGAGTAAAAACAGATTTTTGGTATTAAAGTTGTGATACCAACTCAGGGGAGCTGACATTTTATATTCTTACATTCCTTTGTGGTGAGAAGATGGAGATATCATTCCATCTTCAAGCTGAACTTGAAAAGAAGTATAATGACTGTTAAAATTTCTAACATATGTAAAATTCCTAACACATGTAAATAGTATTTCAAAGATACATCAGCGTCTTACAGAAATTTCAAATGTAGTATTCCTTTATCTCTAGGCATATCTAGGGTCTTGTCATATCCAGGTCTTTCCAGTAACTGGGTACTTCATTCCTAAATATGACTGATAATTTTAGTGCATTAATCAGTGGCATTGCATTTTTATTCTTTTGGATTGGGCACTGAAAAGACAGCTTAGTATTTTTATTATGGTGGATATCTTCTTTAATAGACCGCAATTTGTTTTAGAAGTCATCATGGTTATAGAGCTCCTACTTGCTTAGCACAAAGGATTTGTCAAATTCAGATTTGAGGACTGTCTGGGTAGTCTGTAGAGAATATTTGAGCTGAGGGGGTACCACAACCTCTGCAACATGTTACTTTGCTAGAACGCCAAAAAACAAAACAAAACAAATCTTCTGGTAGTAGAGCCATTCCTTTCAGTGAATTCATTATGATTTTTGAATGTGTCTGTTAACAAGTAAATATGTCTCCTGAGAGGAGTAACCAACCCACTGGGTTCTTCTCAGCCACAAATACTACCAGGAATTAATGATCCAATTGCTAAATGCACTGTCAGTGAGTGTCTGAAAGATGTAAGAAGCTGAGAATGATCTGTTTTGGAATAAGGGTTGGGATCATAATATAATCATTCTGTCCTACTGTTCTGTTGTTAGACGTCTTGTGTCCTTAGTACCCAGAGTGCCTGGCGCAAAATAACCCATAGTCTCTTGTCCTCAATTCCCAAATCCAAAAACCTCTGGAAACAGAACATTTTTTTAGTAACTGATTTGTAATACAGCTTGTCCTGAAGTGAGGTGAGGCTATTTATAGTTGTCTTTATCCCACAAGGTGTAAATGTTTTGATTGCTGTGGAAATATTAATGTGCTTGATTATGGGGTGCTGCCCCAGAACCTGCTGGAGGTGTTACATAACATCTGTTAAAGGTAAATCAAAAATCTAAAAAATTCTGAAATACATCTGGCCCTCAGGATTTTAAGTAGGAGACTGCAGATCTTAAAAAGTATCACGTTTTCAATACTTCCCACCAGTCAGGCAGAGCTCTGTGTACTTAATACGTAGCACCTTGTTAAAGCATGCCTGAGAGGCAGCTGTTGCTTAGTGGAAGGAACAGGCTATTGAAAGTCAAACTACCTGTGCTGGAATTCCAGCTCTATCACTTAACCATCTATGTGCCTCTGGGTATGGTCCTTTTCCTCTCTTTCATTTTCTCATCTAAAAATAAATCTAATAATATTTTCCTAACAGACTTGTAATGGAGATTAAATAAGAGATGCAGAGCACCAAGAACTAAATCTTCACATAATTATTATTATTAATCATTTTGATAAAACTGTGATACTGGCACAATGATCTCCATTTTATAGATGGAGAAATTGAGATCTGATGAGGTTATAAAACTTGCCCATGTTCACATAGCTGGAAAGTTATTGAGAACTATTTGAATCCTTATCTGTGAGGTCACCAAATCGGCATTTTTAACCATTGCATTCTATTGCTTCTCTGCAAAAGGAGAAGCTTTAATTAATTGAATGGCTTCACACGGTTCAGAGAATGAGAGGCCTTTGGGGAAGGTCAGGTGGTAGCACTTTAGTGGGGAGCCCTTAGCAGCCATGAAAGGTAGGATCCATAGACTTAGTGGGAGCAGGAAGGAATCAAAGGCTAAGATAAAAGTATTAAATATAATTGTTGCTACTCTATAATGTGGTTTAAGATTGTTTATATCTACATTGTTGTAGATATGCAGTTATGTCCTATGTAGTCAGAGACTAGAAAATGGATGATTTAAGCATTGAAAAAACTGAAAACATAATATTGTTAGGAAAAATAGTGTTGTAGGGAAGCAGTTTACTTTGTGATCAGAGTTAATTATTCTTAAAATAATGATGAGGGATTATTAAAATTCAATGAAGTCTTTAATTCTTGTACCTGGGATCATAACTCAGTTGCATTTTAAATGAATTGACTTTTGAGTTTTGTCTTCCACTTTCATGGGAATCCTAGAAACTAATCTTTTAAGTTCCTTACTTTACTCAGCATCCTTATCTTTAGTTTTTGAAGACTGTTCCCTAAAGCTCTTTTTTTCAAGTATTTATTTTGAAGTATTATACTTCAACATGTTAGAAAAAGAACAGAAAATATAAGAACAATTCTATAACTTTGTGTGACTAAATCAGTGAATTATGAAAAAATTGATGTTTTTAGAAAGGCATGAATTATCAAAAAGCACTATGGAAGACACTGAAAATTACCAAAAATTACATCAAGCTTTGAAGCTGTTGAGTTTTATAGTGAGTTCTTTTAACCTTTTATGTTTTTATTTATTTTTTTAAAGGCCTACAGCACCTGGTATTCTTAGGTGGTCTCTCATCCAAGTGCTAAATTAAAGAGATTGTGTGTGTTAGGGAAATTATAGCAGAAATATACTTTGAAAAATCAAGTTTATATGCTTTTCAATGACAGTAGTAATAAAAAGATACTTTTAGACACTTTTAGTCTATAAATTTGTTTCCATTAAAATGTGAAGATTTGTATGCATAAATTAGCCAAAATACATCAGTACATTTAGTGGAATAAAACATCTTGAGTTTAAATCTTTTTTCTCAATAATTGGAATTAATATCCAATCATGTGAAAAATTTTTAAGGTTTTGTAAGTTTTTTGTTGATCTCTGATTTAAGGAACATTTAAAAATATCTGTCAGAGTCACTTCTATATTTTAACAAAAATGATAAAATATGAGATTGATAAAAATGACAAGTGGTCTTTTTCCAAGGTGCAATTGATTTTCATGTTTTGAAAATTATTTACTCTCTGAATGTTTATAGACAAATAAAATACTGTATAATTTCCTGCAGAAAGCCTAATTTTTACTAGTGTTCTGATTCAACCTTAGAATTGAATTGTTTAATTATGTAGTAGTATTTACATCAAGTATTGTTGGAATACGTGGTTGAAACTTTTTCATATCATGGGATTTAATTCTTATTTCTTCATTTTTTTTTCCTTTAGTGTACATATTTCTGTTTTTCATACCTAAAATTGAAGTGAAATTTTCTTCTTCTTTTTTTTTTTTTTTTTTATAGAGATGAAACATTCAAGCCCAAAGATAGAATAGTCATGCACTGGGTGTCTATTTCCTGATCTATTAGCCCATTGATCTCACAACTTTGCTATCCCTGATATTTTTTCTCTCTCTAAATAAGATGTGCTGAAATGTTTACATCATTATGAAATATCTGTCTTAACTCTGAATTATTTGCTCCACACTTACACTTTGGATCCTTTGGTATCAAAAGCAGAAGTATCTTCTTTGTGCTAAGCTGTGTTCTAAATGCATTCATATATATTATTTCACTTTATTTCAGTGCAGTTCTGTGACTCCTTTTTTTTTTTTTAAGGTGGTATACTTTTCTTATTGTCACTGTTTTGTTTGATTAAATTTTTGCTTGGGAATTACAAGGCTCTGAATAGTTCCATGTATACAAAGTTGTTAAAATGGAAAGCCAGTTTTCAAACTTGAAGTTTTTGACTCCAAATCTAGGATACTCTTTACTCTACAATGAGGTTTTGAAAAGAATATTAACACTCAACAAGAAACAATTTTAAGGAATAAACATTCCACCTTGCATTCATCAGCAGTGACCCTCTAAAAAAATTGATGTTGATTACACTAAGAGCTTCAAGATAGTTTTACCATTCTTATTGATTAGTTTTCTAGTTGATTTCTCTTTGAAAAGGTCTGATTTCTAATGAGGGCCAATAGACCGGTGCATCTACAACTGTATCACTAAATCTCAGATTTTTACAAGTAGCCATCATTCTCGGTATACAGCTATGTGTCTCAGATAATGCTACCCCCCACTCAGACATAGGGCTGGGCTTGACAGGTTCAAGAACAATCCCATTTTCTTGCCAGTGAATTTTTCAATAAAACAGTAACATTTTAGGCCAAGTCTCTAAGGGCACTTTTGGAGAAAACATTCTTTTTCCAAACAGTGCACTTAAGACGAGAACTTAATTTTCCTTCTTTGACTTTACATTTTGATGTGATGACTGAAACTTGTTTGATGAAGGATGAAGTGAACGCAAAGGATATTAGATCAGAACATGTGAATGAACCTGGCCACTTAACGACCTTGCTGAGTTGATGAGATAACCAACCTTGAAGCTTCTCCTTCCTCTGGTTTTCATTAAATTTAAGATGAATTTCTCTATATTTAAGCAAGTTTAATTTATTGAGGATTTCAGCTGAAAACATCTTACTTTATATAATTTACAAATTTCCTTCCAATTCAACAATTCTTAAAAAATATGTGATACATATAATTGGATTATATGAATATATAATAGTTATTGAGATTCTACAGTAAGCTTATAGAATTATAGGCACATTTCCTGGACCATCTGTTTATTCATGAAATAGCATTTCCTCTTTCCAGTGTTTCTTTATTGTCCTTTTTTTCCAGGAAGTAGGGAATACATCAGATTTTATTAAATTACCTAATATAAGTTTATTAAATCTTCTTTTTCATTCTCACTTCATTTCTTAGTAGCTTTTCTTGGAAAATAGTTCTTTGTTTTATGTTTTTTTCATGTTAAAACTTGATTCTAATATTAATAAGGCTTAATATTATTTTAACAATTTTATTACCCTATATTATAGCTCAATTTTATCCTCTCCAAATTTATATGTTGAAGCCCTAACCCCCCATACCTCAGAGAGTGACTATTGGAGATGGGACCTTTAAAGACATAATTAAGTTAAAATGGGGTTGTGACTGGTGTCCCTATAAGAAGAAGAGATTAAGACACAGACAACACAGGATGACCATGTGAACACATAGGGAGAAGGCAGCCATCACAAGCTAAGGAGTGAGCCTTCAGGAAAAACCAACTATGCTGACACCTTTAGCTTGGATAAAGCTTCCAGCATTGTGAGCCAATAAGTTTCTGTTGTTTAAGTCACTCAGTCTGTGCTATATTTTTATGACAGCTCTAGAAAACTAATATACTCTAAAACAATTGCTTTTATTGCTGCCATATTGTAATGGTGTAACATTGAAGCACACTGTATAATAATTTGGAGCATTTTTTACCTAACTTTCTTAATACAATCTTCCTCTTTACAATTTTTAATGACATATAATATTCTATCAATATGATTTTTTTACTATTATAAATTAAATTATTGAGATTATTGAGATAGTAGTGATAAGGACATATTTGAAAATATAAATATTTTTTTTGAACTTTTTGTTGGACAAACCCTTAGGATGATTTGGATTCGGTTTTAGAGGTCACAAACATTTTAATGGCCTTTAACAGAATTGCTAAATTAGTTTCCAAAGAGATTAAAAAATTTAAAATATCATTCGAAATGAATCATTCTGTTTCTGAAGTTGAGGTGGTAGTGATTTATTGTTAACTAAACGAGGGGAAAGACACAGTCCGATCAGATCAATAGATCACTCTTTAGTGAGAAGGATAGGTTTATAGAAATTAAAGCAAGAATGACAATAAGGAGTTTGGAGGATCCACCAGTGATTTATGGGGTTTATGATGATTATTTCAATTAAGGCAATGCTACTAAATATGAAAAAGGGTCTTAGATTTAAAATATGTTTAGCACATAAGCTTAATACAATGTCTAAGTGATTATGTAGAGTGTGAAAGAGAGTGAGTTACTTGACACCCAGGTTTTGGTCTGAGTGACAAATGTCATTAATTGAGATTGAGATCATAAGAGACAGATGGTAAGTACAGTTTAGACATGTTGAATTTGAAGTGTTTGTGTGACATTCAGATGCATGTGTCCATAAGGCATTTGAATTTATGCCTGAAGCTCAGATGAGAGGAAGGGCTGGCATGGATTAGATGGCCTAAAACAAGCATGGAGAACAATAAAACTAGTACATCAAGTGTAGAACTCTATAAGCCAGCAAAATGTAGAGCATGGGCAGAGGGATAGTCACAAAATTGCCTGAGAAATAGTGGTCATGGAGGAAAGATATGGTCATAGAAAAGATATCAAACTATGGGAATAAATCATTTCTAAGGGATCCAAACAAAGGCCAGCATAACGTGTACAGCCTAGGAGTGCAATAATATGAGGCCTGAAAAGTATCTCTCCAACATGGTGATTATTGATAATTTTTAAATGAACAATTTCTATAAAGGAAGATTCCATATTCCAGTGAGCTGAAGGGTCAATGGGATGAAAGGAAATTGGGAAGTCTGGTATAAAATATTGTTTCAAGGAAATTGCCTAAGAAAGGAAAGTGGAGGATAGGGTTTTAGTAAGAAGAAGTTGCAGATTCAGAGAATTGTGGATTTTTGGTTTCAGGGGAGGATATTTGAGTTTAGATATAACTTGAATGTATTCAAAACCAGGAGAGAGCAAGAAATTGAAAAAAAAAAAGTGTTTGAAATGGGTCAAGGAAAAGGCAGAAAATGAAATAATTCATATTAGGCTCTCAATTAATATTTCCTTAAATGAATGAGTGAATATAGGTGAAAGTGTTAATGAATAGCATAAGAATCATACTTCCTCTGAGAATAAAGATAATTGGGTAGTATTAGATTGAAATGTTAGATAAAATTTTAAATGGGCCAGAGATGAGCCATTTCATGTATGAGGCCGTGGTTTTTGTAATAAAGTAGGAGGTGAGAAGTTGAATAGGATGTTTGAGAGGATATTAAAAGCTTATAACATAAAATTACAAAAAAGAGAAAAAGAGAACTTATCAGGAAGAAAGATTGCTACATGATTATTAAAACCTTGTTAGGACTTAGAGGGTTTTCTCAATGAAGAGAGATGAGTGTGAACAGGAGTGGAGAGGAGGAATGGGGCAAACCTCTTGATTCTTATCTTTCTCACCAAGATGACAACTAATGGACAGTGCTATGGGATATGGTATATTGTATTCTTTTTCTTCAGCATATAGAGCTGTTACCAATTTCTTTTTAATGAGGGCATTTTAATTGGAAACTATAATGAGTATGAGTCAGCTTATCTTTTCTATAGTGGTAAAATATATATAATATTAAATTTACCATTTTAATGATATTTAAGTATATAGTTTTATCTATTAAATATAATCACATTGTTGTGTAACTATCACTATCATCTATCTCTAGAATATTTTCATCTTTCTCAACTGAAACACTATACTCATGAAACACTAATGTCTCATTCCCTTCTTGCTCTAGCCCTTAATCAACATTATACTTTTTTTCTCTATGACTTTAGCTACTCTAGGAATCTTATGTTAAGAGGAATAATACAATATTTGTTTTCTTTTGTGATAGCTTATTTCACTTAGCAAAAAATTCATGTTTAGCATATGTCAAAGTTGCTTCCCTTTTTAGCCTGAATAATATTCATTATATGTATGTACTGCATTTTGTTTGTCCATTCATCTGTTGATGAAAACTTGGGTTGCTTCCATATTTGGCTTTTGTGAATAATGCTGTTATAAACATGGGTGTATAAATATCTGTTCAAATCCTTGCTTTTGATTCTTTTGGATTTACATTCAAAAGTAGAATCCCTGAATTATATGGTGATTCTGTGTTTAATTTTCTGAGTATTTACCATGCCTTTTTCACAGCAGATGCATAATTCTACATTCCCACCAGCAAAGCACAAGGTTCCCAATCTTTCTACATTCTTTCCAACACTTACTTTTTTAAACAACTATTTTAAATGAGTGCGAAGTGGTGTCTTGTAGTTCTGATCTGCACTTCTCGAATGACTAGTACTGTTGAGCATCTTTTCATGTGATTATCGGTCATTTATATTTCTTTGGAGAAATGTCTTCAAGTTCTTTCTGGATTTTTTTTTGTTTTGGTTAGGTTGTTGTTTTTTTTGTTGTTGTTGATGACTTACAGAAGTTATTTATATATTCTGGATGTCATTCCCATGTCAGATATAAGACTGAAAATATTTTCCTTCATTCTGTGGGGTGCCTTTTCACTCTGCTGAGTTTCCTTTGATGCACAAAAGTTTTTAATTTTGGTGAAATCCAACTTATCTATTTTTTCCTGTGCTTTCAGTGTCATATCCAAGAAATCATTGACATGTTCAACATCATGAAGCTTTCCTCCTATATTTTCTTCTTAAAGATAAATGATGACAAGATTTACTTTTTAAATCTTAGAAATAAGAAAATGTAGTGCCTGCCTAAAATTAAACTAGTAAATAAGTGTCTAAATTTAAAGTATTTAAAATATGAAAGTAGAATATTTCATGAAAACTTTTTTAGTTATTGAAAATTAGGATACAATAAAACTGCTCTTATGTTCTTGAGATAATGTGAACAGTTTGCAAAACACTGATATGGGGTAAGGATGAACAAAGCTGATTGAAACAAGGCCTGTTAACAGATATTAGACAGAAAAATTTAAAAGATGAGTAAAATAACATAAAAGTAGCCCATAGGATTAAAAATTTCAACTCTTGGCTAAATGTTTTATTGCTACTTGCATCACAGTCACATGGGTCTCAATCTTCAGTTATCTTAAAAATTTTTCTACACTTTTGTTCTTATCCAATTGATTGCCAAATTCTAAATTTTTTATCTTACTGTTATCTTTCATATACATATTTTTCCTATTCTCACAACTGTTACCCTTTTATTATTACAGAGATAACTTCCACAATGATCTTTCTTTCCCTGGAAAGGAGATGAATGAATTTGTCTCCCCTGCATGAATTATTCATGGGAATATTATGGCATCGGTAAAGTAGGAGAATATATTCTTCTTTAAAAAATCTATATAAAATATTTTGAAAACAAATTAAAAGAGGCATTTTAGAAACCATATTAGATTTTTCTATTTTTATTATATAGTTTAGTTTTTAAAATTACTTATTAGTATACACCAATTACTCTTACACTTTGTTTAGTCATCTTACTAAAGCACAACTCAGTTGATATGTTTTCTGACTGCACCATCAAAGATTGTTGTTGTCTTTCACAATGTTTGTGTTTCATTCATTTAAAATATTCATTGAGTTCCTTCTTTGTGCAAGTTGCTGGTTTGGACATTGGAGATGTAGCAGTGAACAAAACTGACAAAGCCTTTAACCCTGGTGGAGTTTACATTTTATTGGGAGAGTAGACATTAATGAATGAATGATTAAATATATGGTATATTATATAACATTGAAAGTATAGAGAAAAATACTTAATAAGAGATTAGGGTTGCAGTGTCATAGCCATCAGGAAAACGCTTCTTTGAAAAGATAATATTTAAGCAGAGGTTTGAAGGAAGTAAAATAGCAAGCTGTGCAAAAGAATAGAGGAAAGTGTTTTCAGGTAGAAACAAGAACAAGTGCAAAGGTTTCAAGCTGTGAGTGCGGTTGGTGCACTTCAGGAACATCAGGGAGGCCATTTGGCTGGTACAGAATGAGAAGGGAGGAGTAGTAAATAAAGTCAGAGATGTGCTGAACATGTGATTTTGTAGGGCCTGTAGGCCAATCATTGTAAGGCCTTTAACTTTTACTCTGAGTCAGACAGAAGCCATTGAAACATTTTGAGCAGAACAATAACATTACCTGGCTTCTGTTTTAAAATGGTTTCTGTGGTCACTCAGTTGAAACACATTCTAAGGTTGAGAGCAAGGGCTGAATCAACATTAGGTGGCTATTGTAAGAATATAGGCAAGAGATGGTGGCTCTCACCAGGGATGAGGTTATAGAAATGAGTTACATACCATTCCACATTGGATGAGAGGAAGAGCTGGCATAGTGATAGTGCTTAGGGCAAGCATGTAGAATAATAAGAGTAATATCAGGTAATGTAACCCTAGGAAATAGCGAAATGTACAGGTACCTGTGATTCCAGGTATACAGTACTTCAGTTAAGGTAGACATTCTAATCTTTGTATATTCTCCTGTACTTTTTGCTCTTTGGCTTTGCCTGAGAATTTACTTATTTTTTTCTATGTGTCAAAATTCTATTAATGATTTAAAATTCGTCTCAGATACCACTGCCTTCATAAATAGGGTTGTAAAATTTATTAAGTAAAAACACAGGAGATCCAATCCAATTTGAATTTTAGATAAACAATGAATAATATTTTAGTATAAGTATGTCCCAAATATGGCATAGGACATAGTTGTGCTATTTTTTAAAAAAATTGTTTATTGAAATTCAAATTCAACTGGGAGTTTTAAAATATTATCTGGCAACCTTCTTCATAAACTGCTTTTGAACACTTAAATTAGATGTCATTTCAGTCAGGAAAGGCTATGTTATGCCACAGTAAAATGAAATCTCAAAGTTTCAGAGACTTTAAATGCAAAGTTTTATTTTCTGCTCATACAACATGGACTTTGTGGGGTAGCAGAGAAGTCCTATTAATTGTAGCTCTTCTAAGACAACTGTTTCAAAGCCAGTTTCTTAGATGCCAGAGGAGAAGAAAGAGCTGGGCAGAGTCTTAAATTAGCACTTAAATGCTCTGGCCTGGAATTAACAAACATTTCTGCTCTTGCAATTCATTGGCCAGAAATAGTCCTTTGGGCCCATCAACCAAATAAGAAATGGACATTCAATTTTTTTGTGTCCCAGGGAAGACGGGAACTATGAAGAATATACCACCAATGATGTAATCCCTAGATACAATTTTCCAGAGGTGAAATCTCCTCTTTCGTGAGCTCCATAGAGAGTTATAATTCCCTAATGATATTTATCTTATTTTAATTTATATAATGGTCTTTTTAATTTAACCATTTTTTAATTTATTTAATCTTTTTGGGATAAGAGATTATTTGAGAGAGACAGACCCTAGAATTATATTGACAAAGTAAACCTTTAGTACATGTATGTTGAATTGATCTTACATTTTGTGCACGAGGTGAGTGCCTCGTTAATCTCACTCTAGGCCCAGCCTTGTGTGAAGATGTAGTTTCATTTTAAGGTTCCTGCTGAGATGTCCAGTGGTCTTCACTGGCCTTCAGGTACACAGGCTCTCCTCTGCTTCTCACTTGCCTGGTTGTCCCCTCTTGCTGTTCTCCTGCTGGTTTTAGATGGCAGGCAGGAAGAAGTTTCCTCTGCTCCTGAATACTACAGCTTCTCTGTTTTTTGCACTTCTTTATTCCACCTATCTCCAGCTTGGAGGAATTAATCTAGTATTCATTTCTTTTACTTCTCTGCTATCTTTTCAACTAGGTCAGATAAATAGACATTCACAGATCAGCAATGTGTACCCAACCACAGTTAATTCAATAGAACCAACACGGAAATATGTTGACAACTCAAATGAGAGAATTCTTTTTGAATCCTTTTATAATAAATAACCAAATATTAGTGGGTTTCTGCCAGGAATAAACTTTATTTTTCAACAACTGGGAAGACATATTCCAATAAATATCAAGAACAGGAGAGTGGAAGAAATTTGAGGGATTCAAACTCTAAGTGAAGGCTTGATTTAAATGACCACTTTCATATCTGAAAAAGAGTGAACCAGAGCCAACATGTGTACTATATCAAGGAAATCCATTGTGTCTCAATAGGAGATGTTTTCAGACTACATAATAGTACTGCAAAATTCCCATCTCTCCTCTGGTGAGAATGAGGCAAGAGAAGATGGGTTTATTTTTGCTTTCTCTCTCATATTGACTCAGAAATCCATGTGTCATAGTGAGCATCAAGAGTGATTAAGATAGCCATCTAATTATTATATTCAAGAACATTTGAAAAATTAGTTTTATGTGTCAGCACCCATTTTATGACAATTTAGCCATGTATATATAATAATATCTGAGCGTTCTAATGAAGTTTAATTAATGATCTAGAATATTCATTTGCTATTGTTTTGATAAACTGATTAAATTAAGAAACTAGTTTGGAAAAATATTTTAGCTATGAGAAGAATAGTATTTAACCTAAACTTGATCAAAATCTATAATAAAAAATGACTCCCTTTAAAATGACCTTTTTGTTGGAAAATATTAAGTACATATTAAAGATTAAAAAACGAAACAAAAGATGAGGAAATGAAAATACCCTGAAACCAATTTTATTGGTTAAGAGTCCTTCTGAATTTTTTTTTTAACCTTGATGCTCAGTGAAGAGAAAGTACAAATAAAACTTGGTTGGTTAAGAAAATTACATATATATTATAAATTTTAAAAGAGAAAATTTTTATTTTATACCCTAAATGACATTATTTTATCACTAATAATGGAACAAAATTGAAGTTCTTGCTATAAATTTTGAATGTTATGCCATTTCATTGATGATTATTAATTCAACTAGTTTTTCAGAATTGTTGCAGTTTGTATCTATTTTGTGATAGTCGATGATTCATTTATTTGTTAAAAAATATTTTTGTTAAATGCTCACCATGTGCCAGCACTGTGCCAGTTGCTCGGAAAGAGATTTATCTGGGAAAAACTATCAAGGCCTCAGACAAAGGCAGTCTCAACTAGCTTTATTATTGAAAGATATTTTTAATTACTATGATTTATTTATTATTGCATTTGTCTCTAGGTTTCAGAAAGGGAGATTATATGTAGTAAATTAATTGTCTAGGGGAAAGATAACTTTGACAAAAAAATGTTTGCTCTTTTTTTTTGGAACCTATCACAAGGGAAGATTGATGATTAAAAATATCATCTATTTAACTTTTTTCAAAGGGAAGTCTTTCTGTTAGTCTGACTATTTAGGTTATATTTGCTAGCAAATCTTTACAAATAGTCAAAGCTATAACCTAAACCAAGTAAGAAAATCTTTAATTGAAAATTGTGTTAACTTTGTTTTCAGAATATTGAACAGATTTTAATATTTACTTTGGCTTATTAAATATACTTGAACAGATTCAATTTTCTAGATAATCATAGGCTGATATACTATTTACAGCACCTACTGATTATAAAATTATTTGGGAATAAGTTTGATGAGGGATTGAATTATTTTATATATGAGTAATTATCTTCTGCCAATATGGTTTTAGTCAGAAACAAAAAATACAGTTGTCAAAATACAAAAAATAAAGATTATATTTATCATTTGTGATTCTGAAAACAATTGTTTTGTTCAATTTTCACCTAATTTTATATTTTCTAATACATTTATATGAAACTTACTGGTTTATGGAAATCATGCAATTGATAATTATATGGCATAACAATTAGACCAACTCTGGGTCTACAGCCAGGCATCACCACTTTTCAATTTCTTTATGATGTTGGGCAATCAGCTTCTCTAATTCTCTATATGGTGATACATGTTATCTTTTATTTTGCTTTGGTAAAGGAATACACATAATGCCAGGCAAATAGACAAGTGCTTAATAAATAATCTATTATGATTATATTCTTACATAATGTATTTACTTGTACATCTACTAGACTGACACATAGTAAATATTCAAACTGAGATTTAAAAGTCATTTTAGTCTATGGCCATGCTACCATAAGCAAGCCGGATCCCGTCTGATCTTGGAAGCTAAGCAGGGTCGGGCCTGGTTAGTACTTGGATGGGAGACCACATAGAAAGACCAGGTGCTGTAGGTGTAAAACTTAGAAAAGTAAGGGATTGCAAACTGAAAAGGTCCTTGTAATCTGTCAGGTCAACCAAATGTTGCCTCGCCTAAAAAAAAAAAAAGTCACTAGATTTTTTTCTTCCAATGCTTGATTGCTTTGTCTAACACGGCCATGCTTCAATTTTTCTCAAATCATTTATTATAAAAAAAAAGCTGCATTCATTTTTGTCAGAGCAAATAATGAACAGCAAAAAAAGATTAGATTTTTGGAAGGGTAATTCCAAATTACTTGAATATGGGTCTCATTTTGGTTTTAGCAGTCTCATATTATACATTTTTTAGCAGAGTTATCATTCTAATATGGAAGATAAAATGCAGAGATTAAAGTAAAATTGGAAATGATAATTGAGGATTTAACATAACTTTTTTATGCATTATAGATTAAAGGCCATCAGGGAGTCAGAAAATCTGAGATCCTCTCATATATACAACCATGATTAAATTGTATTATAAAATAGGAGATATATGAAAAAAGAGGATTTAAAAAATGAAAATAATAAAAATTTTATTTGGTGGAATGAATGATTTAATAACTCAATCTTTCTTAGCTGTACTTTTGAGAAAATATAAGAACCAGAAGTATAAAGGTGTTTAAATACAATGCATCAGTTATAACATATTGATGGAAGAAAGACCACTATGCTAAGGTGACTCTAGTTATAAATCTTTATTATGTATTTTAAAATTCATGCATTTTTACATATGTTAACCTCAAGGTTATTTTCTTTGTGCAGTTTTCTCATTCTGTCATTCTAGCATTTACCTATGATTTTCTTTTAATGCATTATATTTATGAATAATTTCTATCTTGTAATTATTATATCTAAAGAGAAAAATGTAACCTATAAGGAACTTTTATTTTATATTTTTGAGAAAAATGCCAGATTATTTTTAATCTAGCAGTTTAGTTTTTGTGGTATTTACTAAATAAATTTTAATTTATAAGTAAAAAAGTAAATAAGTATTTCATGCTTTTGTGAAATAGAAACAAAAGGAAAAAATAAAAATAAGAATACAGTAAAAATTCACCTAAAACCATATACCTGCTGATAACCACCATTACTATTTGAATGTTTATTGTTTTTTATTTTTCATATGTTCACATGTCTTTACCACACTTATACGTAAATGCACATACTAGCTTTATATTTTATAAAAATTAAATCATAATATAATACAGTTTTATTTTTTTTCTTAATAATATACACATGCTTGTAAATTTCATATGCTTGATTATAGATCTACATGGTAATTTTAATGGCAACATAATATTTCATAGAAAACTGCATCATTTATTTAACTGATTCCCATTTTTGAGCATTTAGAATATTTGCAAAAGGCAGTACAAATGTGTAGTGGATAAGGGGATGGTCTCTAGATCTAACCTTCCTTGGTTCATTTGTCAATTCTGCCACTAATTGATGAGTGGCTTTGAGAAAATTTGTTAATCACTCTGTGGTTCACTTTCCTCAGGTCAAACAGAAATTACAATAGTAATTATCTCAGGGTTTTTGTGAGAATTTAATGGTTTAATGATAAAAAGTATATTTGTAAAATTAAGATTTATTTTGGGCTGAAAAAGCAGAATGAAGTGTCATACAAATTCTGTTAGGAGATGTCTGAAACAAAGGTTCTACGTGGTCTCATGCTTAGAAAGTCAAATCCAGAGATGTTTTATTGCATAGAAAATGCAAAATATTCTTGATTTATTGCAATTTCTTATTGGATTAGCTCTTTAAGCTATCTACCTAACCCTAAAAAGGATGAATCTGCTCTGGGGAGAAAAATTCTCAACTTCTACATATATATATATATATGTATATATATATACATACACATACACACACACACACGTATATGTGTATACATATATGTAATATTTTTAATACACAGTATTTGATATATAATATATATAATATTTTTTAATACACAGTATTTGATATATAAATGAAAACTTAAAAGACAAACGAAGAGACCACAAATGCAAGAGAAAAATAGACAATGGAAGCAGACACACAGATAATTCAAATGGTAGGGTAAGCAGATAATTTAAAAAATGGATAATATCATATAGACATTCAAACTATTGGAGAGACTCAAATGGATATTCTACTAATGCTAAAATTAAGAACTCATTAGGTTGGACTAACAATAGGCTAGAAACATCAGAACACAGGTTTAGTGAAATCAAAAGGCAGATCAATAAAAAACAAACTGAAACTCAGAGGGGGGAAAAAAAGAACAGAAAAACTTTAGAGATATTTGAGGCATAACCAAATGGTGTAAATCTAGGGAAACTAGAGTGAGGGGAATAAATGAATGAAGGGAACAATATGTAAAGTGATAGTGGCTTAGAATTTTCCAAAATTGATAAAATTCAGGTTCAAGAAGTTCAGAGAACTCGAAGTGGAAAGGTGAAACACACCTAGGCACATAATATTCAAATTGCTGATGATTACAGATAAAAAGTTCTTAAAAGCACCCAAGGAAAAGAGACATTGCCTTGAATGGAGTAACAGAATTGTTCACATTTTAACAGACTATGGAAGACAGAAGACAACACCTTTAGAGTATGATGGAAAACAAAAACCTGCTTACTTAGAATTTTATATTCAGTGAAACTATCCTTCAAAAATTCAAGAAGATAAATATATTTATAGAGTAAAAAGAAGCTGAACATATTCAGCATACCAGCATACCAGCAATACAAGCGATACTAAAGGAAGTTCTTTATACTGAAAAAAAATATTTCAGAAAGTAAGCACTGAACTGCAGGAAGGCATGAAGAGAACTGGAAGTGGGTAAATATAAAAGAACATTGCCTGAGGCCACAATGATAAATATGCATTGCAGGGTTTCAAACTTGTATAAAAGTAAAATAGGACCATAATACCACAAAGGACAGTGGGTGGGAAATGGTGCTATACAATTTAAGGTTCTTGAATTATTTGGGAAGAGGTAAAAATAATAATTTAAGGTATATGAGGCATATTATAAACTTGAGGATTACTATTAAGTCATACCAAAATGCACAACTAAAACATAAATAACTGTAAACAGAATAATTTTAAAAACTTGATTAATCCAAAAGAAGGTAGGAAAGAAGAATTAAGGAACAAAGAAGTAGTGGTAAAAAGAGGAAGAAAATGGCAAGATAGTAGACCTAAAACAAAATATCTTGGTATGTTAGGCTGGGCTGAGTGAACATAGTCAGGGCTAACACATACACTTGAGAATTACATAAAGTCCAAACCATTCCCCCAGTGAAAATATATAGGAAAAAATATATAATGAAAACATAAATATGAGGCGAATGGTGATCAGATGCTGCATCTGTATTTTCTTGAAATGACCAAAGAAAACCTCATCATACAAAAGGAAATTTAAGTTGTATATTAAAGGTCACTCTTTAAAGAGAGTTTTGAGAGTTCATAAGGGATATCGTTCTGGGACCATTCTCTTTTCTTTCTTTCATATTATTCTTGCAATTTTCAAAAACTAGGGAGTGTGGGATTTCCCCCGCTGTAGTTTTAGAACAACTAGGGTTTGTTTCATAGCAGCAGCCACAATCTTTGCAGTGTCTCATGATAGTTTTGAAATGGCATTACAATAGTACAAGCCTACCTAACAGAAAGTCTAGAAAAACTGTGTTTTAAAATTAACACAGCATTTCAAATTTTTAGATTTCAGCAAAATTACCCATTTTCCTTTTACATAGTTCATATCTTTCAAATCATTGAATTTAGTCTCCAAGTGTAGTGGTGAGATTTTCTAAATTGCATTCAAGATTACATCATTAGCTTTAAAAACAAAAAGAACAAAAATGGTTGGAATGAGTAAGTAGCAATAGATATTTTTTACATGGATTATTAAAAAATATCTCATATTTTTAAAGTTTAACAATTGATAAAAATATGTGTGCTTAATGATATATTTATTGCTCAAAATCTTTTAACTGTAAGTGGCTGGTATTAAAGCAAATTATTAATGTGCAGAAACTTAAATGTATTTGTTCCAAATGAGAAGTGTTCTTTTTCACCATCTGGTTGACTTTCGGCTTAGGAATCCCATTTAAAACAATAGATTTCTCTCAATAACTCTTTATTCCCTTTAATGATTTTAGAATAATATCTCTTTTACCTGGAGGTACGCTAGCAGTCCTTTTGCCTTTGGGGTTCTTGGTCAAGGGAGCTAAATATACAAGAAATGACAGACAAAAAGAGAATAAATATTAGCTTTATAAATTCATAGAAAAGCACACGATGACAACACCATCTTCTTTTCTTTTACCTTCCTTATCTCCACTCTTCCCTTGTGGGGTTTCTGGGAAAACTGTAGTACCAGTTGTAGGCTTTGAGGCAAATGGAGCATGCCATCTTTCCCTAATTTAATACTGACTCTTATGCTTAGGCTTTCCTGGGTAGGGTGAGAGTCAGGTCTGGACCTGCATATCCACATTTACAACCAATCAAATAGGTCTGCTCTGTGAGGACAAATTATAAGAGGAGAGATCTTCCTACTAATAAGTACAGGAAATGAAGACTAAATAGGTTATGCCTTTTAAATCTCTAGTAAAATACTCCTCTCACATGAATGTACCAGGTGGGGGCTGCTCAAGGAACTGGAAATATTCCCTTCCACTTGTCCACAAGTAGAGAGGGTAAAGCTACCTCTTCTGAAAAACAAAGACACAACAAAGGGAGAAAGAGGTTTTCTCATGATGAGTAACAACACAGATGTCTCTAAGTCTGTTCTCTCTCCTCACAATTAAATGTTTTACAGGGTTAGTTTCTTTTTATAGAGTTTTAGCAGGCTTGATTGTCTGATTTTAAGTCTGCATGTGATTTAAGGTGGGAAATCAGTCAGAGCAAAGAGATGTAGTGAGCCATAGCCTCTGATAGTTTGACAGCAAGGGAAGAACAAAAATAAAAAGTCATCTAATAATTCCAAAAGCATAGCTATCAGGTGACATTTTGTGAACTACCAAAGAGTCTCAGAAATCCTGAGTGAACCCAGAGCTGATGTCTTCAGCATGTCATGGAAAAAAGTAATTATCTAGGTTGAAAGAAACAACTCTGATACTTTAGAAGAACTCAAACATCAGACCTTGGAATCTATATAACCCCTATAGTTTATAAATGAAGAAACTGAGATCAAGTATTCTGTCAAAGAGGCTGGGAAGGACATTTAATAAATTTTAGAAGGATATTTATATGATATTGATTTTTTTCCAAAAAAAACTTATTTTTGGGACAGGGTAAACTTGATCAATGAAAAACTTGGCCATACAGAAAGACTCACCCGCGTAGAGATAGAAAGAAAGAGAGAGAGAGAGAGAGAGAGAGAGACAGACAGACAGACAGACAGACAGACAGACAGACTGAGAAACTGAGAAATGTCTTAATTGGGTAGTCTGTTTGGGCTGCTATAAAAAATTATCAGACTTGGTGGCTTATGAGTGACAGAAATTAATTCTCACAGTTGTAGAGGCTAACAAGTCAAAGATTAAGGTGCCAGCAGATTTAGTGCCTGGTGAGAGCCTGATTCCCGTTTCATAGACATCTGTCTTCTCAGTATGACCTCACTTGGCAGAAGGGGCAAAAGAGCATTCTCGGGTCTCTTTAATAAGGACACTAATTCCAGTCATAAGGATAGAGTCCTCATGACCTAATCATCTCCCCAAAATCTCACTTCCAAATACCATCTCATTGGGGATTAGGTTTTAACATATGAATTTTGTGGGTACACACACATTCAGTCTCTAGAAGAGAATGAGAATATGACTGTTTGTTTATTGTTTATTTATTTTTTATAATCTCAAGAACTTTATATAGCACTTTGCTCATGGTGGATCCAATCACTGTTGCTTGATGAATGGATGATGTACATGTTAGGGATATTATGAGCACACTTTCAGTTCTATAAATGGTATCACCTCTCTTCTTCTGCATGTTTTCATATTTCTGCCTGAATACTGCTTCTTCATTGCAAATGCCTCCCCTTGGCCACATACACACTTTAAGATCCTATAGTAATACACCATGGATAGAGGAATAATCCTAGTAATGATCCTAGTAAGAAAATTTAGAGTAAAAACATATTCTCTCGTTAGGAAAGTATTGCATGACTCCTGAAGGGGGTGAGGCAGGTACAATTTACATTCCAGTACATGTGAATGATATTTCCAGAACTGGGGAGTGGCCAATCTGCATAACTGTATTTGGCAATTCTAGATTGTTAGAACTTGCCAGACCATAAATTTTACCATTGATTAGAAGTTATATATATATATATATATATATATATATATATATATATTTTTTTTTTCCTTGCATTACTGGAGCAGAATATGGCAATAAAGCTCTTCACTATGTAGAAACTGGGATGCTCAATTTCCTGTCATTAAACTTCAAAGAACTTTATTCTGCAAAAGACCTTGATGTTGGATAAAGTGAATTTTTTATTTACAAGATATCGGAGTGCTCTATTTGACTGACTATTTTCATGTCTTTGAAATATTCATTTTTGGACCACAACTTGAAAGTAGTTTCCCATTTGGCTTTAGGTGAAATTAATTTCTACTTGAATAAATATCATTTACATTTTTAAAGTGTGTTTATAGAAATAAAGCCGTAGATGTTTACAAAAATACTTTAGATTTAATACTTTGATTTAATTCTGAAAATATAAAGTTCTACATAATATTTATTATTATTACCATCATGGCTCTTTTTGAAAGCAAAAGCAATCTTGAGTTTATATCCTTTAAGATATCTAATTGTCCATTAATCTCTGTAACAGGAGACTTAATTTATGGAAGTACCTACAACCTTCAATGATATGGTCTCATTGATACCCAAATATGTAGGTTTGCCATCTTATATAACTCAGTAATAAATGGAAATTAAACTTACTCTGTCTTAGTTTATTTTTATTATAGTTTCTTTTTAAAAATAGACACAAAACACATTCTATTAAATTCGTTTTTGTCTCATTCACTTTTCATGGTAGATACAAAATTTTCAAATTGAAAATATACTTGAAAATTATGTTATATATTTTAAACTGCTTCTTGTGGTTATTATGGCCCACTATACATATCACTTGTGAAGCTGTGATAGTGACTTTATCTGAGATGTTAACTACATGTTTTCTCTTCCATCTTGAAGCCTTTAGTATATTTCTTGTGATTATCAAATGGGCTCTGAACACAGAAGATTTCAATGTGCATTTGACAACATTATCAGAAGAGTATGCTGGTTCTAAACAAATAAACTTCAGCTTTTTATATATTGGATCCTGTTTTAGAAGGCAGTTACAATTTTAGATTTATTACTAGAAGTAGCACTCTCCAATGCTGTGGGATAGTGGGTAAATTATTTGAGTTATAATTACCTAACCTCCTAAACTCTGCCTTGAAACTTACTTAGATTCCTGCCTGTGTGATCTTGAGTAAGATATTTAACTCTTTGGCTCATGCTGAAATAGTTAATTTAATTAATAAATGTAGAATATTCTTTGTCAATTTATAGTAAATTTCAATACTGCTTTGATTTTTTCCTTGATAAATGTATTAGTTTGCTAGAATTCCATAATAAAATACCACAGACTGGTGGTTTAAACATCAGAAATATGTTTTCTCATGGTTCTGGAAGGCAGAAGTCCAAGATCAAAGTGTCAGCAAGTCCGGTTTCTTCTGAGGCCATTTTCCTTGGCTTCTAGACAATCACCTTCTTGCTGTGTTTTTTCTTATGTGTGGGCACACTCATAATATTTCCCTGTGTATCCAAATTTCCTCTTTTTAGAAAGATAATGGTCATATTGGACTAGAGCCACTCTAACAAGTTTAATTTAATTACCTCTTTAAAGGCCCTATCTCCGAATACAGTCAAATTCTGAGATACTGCAAGTTAGAGCTTCAACATATGAATTTGGGGGTGGGGAGGTGCACAAGTAAGCTTATAACAGTAAATAAGAAAGTTTGTATCATCTGTTTATTTGTTTATGTATTTTCCATTTAGCACTCACCTATTAAAGAACCTATTTTAGGGCATATACCTGTGCTAGCCGCAGGGGACTCAAAGATGGTTAAACATTTTCCCTGCTTTCAATTAATTCATAGTAAAGTTTTAGTGGTTTGCAAAATTGGCTGCATAACAGAATGATCTAAAGGACTTTAAAATATATGGACTCCTGAGTTGGTGGTAATCTCCCAAAGTGGACTTTAAATATGTTGTTATAAAAAACTTTCTGGGAGATATGAGAGTTTGGTTACCACAGTCAAATGGAAAATAGTAACCCTATATGAATGAATGAATGAATAATTAAATAGAAACTACTTTGTAGACAGTGAATCCTTTTGTGAGCATTATCCCTACTAGTCCTAATCATAGTCCAGTGAATTTAGAAATTGAGTTTAAGAAAATCTTAGGTGATTTGCCCAAGATTGCACATCTGGTTTTAGTGAGGTGTTGCACTGAGCATTCTTACTGCATTTTCCTAACACAGATAAATCTTTAATTATTTTATGAGATAATATTAAACCACTGGGTCTGATAAAGAGTCTATATTAGGGTTCTGTAGGTAACTGCCAGTCTACTATTATTACCAGAGTCATAGGTGGACTATATCTTAAATTTTACTGGAACTTAAGGAAGTATTAATGGCAGAAAAACAACAACTAAAACAAGACCCACACTGTTTTGCAACTTATAGTTCAGATATTTTTTAAGGATGTTGCATCAATCTTTAGCTGTTCCCTCTGTCCTTAGCAAGGTCACATTTTCACCCCATACCACCAAGCCTTTTAAACAAGAATTTTTTGTCCTTCCGGTTGCATCTCTTGGGTCTGATTAGACAAAACCAAATTAAATTTTACTCAGTGTTGACTCTATAACTTGATTATATTCAAAGTTTCAGGGAACTAAAATTAAGTTTGTAGAAAAAGATAACCCTGGTGTTAATAAAAAGACTCTTAGACGGCCTTTGCCTTTGAAGTTCCATTTTCAGATAAAACTTCTCAGAAGGTATTTGGGCCAAAAATATCAAAGTAAGTTTGTTGGCTGAAGCCTTGTTATGGTTTCCTTATTTCATAAGACCTTCCAGTACTTGAAAAGCCAGATTGATTTTTTGAGTAAATTTCATGGGAAATGTCATAACCATGAAAAAACCTTGTTCTGGATTTCAAAGTACCTGGTCCTCTTGGTAGGGAATAACCAAGGTTATACCCAGTGAGAAGATAAGAAGATACAAGCTAATACTTGTTTTTGCCATTAACTAAAAATGTGCGGCTGCTTCCTTTCTTCTCTTTGAAGTGTATTTTTATAAATGTAATATATATATATATATAAATAATCCTCAGTGAATTAATGAATTACAAACATATGTATGGTTTTATTCTTATTAAATGTGGTCATCAAAGTTGTACAAGTAAGTTATTACTTCTCAATTAAAGTTAGAAGATATATTCCATTAGTTCAGTAAATTAGAACTATATATTTTTTTGTTTACAAAGCAACACCATTTATTTTGTTACTGCTCTAATTTCACAGTTTTAGTTTTGGTGGATGATGGGTTTTTATTTAGATAAATTAATAAACAATTCATAAAATGTATATATTCATTACTGAACACTGCAAGAAAACGTAAATATGTCTCCTACTGACTTCTACTGATTTCAAATGTGAATTGTGTAAATAAAGTCCATAGGATTCCATTAATGACAAAAGTTGGCCAAATACAAATGCAACTTCAATCAGTGACCTGCCTGAGGGAGTTATGACTTAAATGTTCTTGACATCAATAAAGCCTCCCTGCCATTTGATCTGATCTTTGTGAGTTTCCAAAGGAGTGGGTGAACCAAAGGTTTATGAAGTTTGAAGTTTTCATTTAAAATAACTTTAAGTGATAATGTAATTGTATTGCTGATATGCAGCTAAAATTCAAGATCCCTCATTGGATATTCTATCTGTTAATTTTGCCATGCCACTATCAGTAGTCAGCTGAAAAGAAGTCTCATTCAAAGTTCAGCTTCTCAAATTTCTTTTTCAACTAGGAATGACACACCTTATTTCTTTATCTTTTTTGCATTACTTTCTATGATTGGTGCTAGCTTGTTAGTTAATGTTACTCAGGTAGAAATGATAAGAAACTGATTAAAATTACTAAACTATTGTCTTGATGCTTTGGTTGTTTGGGCCCAAGGAAATATATGGATCAAATAACTTGAGGATAGATATATTAGTTAAGATTGTATTTGGTTACGAGAAACAGAAAAAAACCAAAGGCAAATTAAAGCCTTTGTTTTCCTGATTTATCAAGCATTCTTGAGGTAGTTAGTTGATGGTTTCAGCTCAAAGTTGTCAAAGCCTAGGTTTTTGCAATTTTTTAATCCTTGCCCTCACAACTAAAAATGACTGCTAGAGCTCCAGCCTTGCTGTTCACAGTTCAGGGATAAGCAAGGGCAAGGACTAAAGACAAAAACAGAAAAGGCAATCTAGCCCCAAATGAAAGCCTCTCATCCAGTGACTCCTACTTACTTCTCATTACCAGTCATCCCTACCTTCAAGGGAAGTAGGAAAATGTCATGTTTTCTTTATCTGGGCACATTGCTATTCGTAACAAAATCAAAGTTCTGTCAGCGAGGAAGAAGGGAGACTATAACCATCAGGTTCTGCAGAGAGAAATCAGGGCATCAACTAGGATTTTTTCTAGACCATAGTGGACTCTGAGTAAATATTTCTTGAATTAATTTTATTTATATGACATCGTTGATATCTTACAGAGCTTTAGTGTTAGCTGAGTCACCTTCTGGCTCATAAACACATTAGCCACTTCACTGGAAAATGTAACATGATGGACTTATTTGGGTATGTTAATGATATTGCAAAATTTTAGATGGGTTTGTGGATCCCATGACATGTAAAACTGGTAGACTATAAAGTTACATAGGGAGTTAGAGCTATCTGGAGGATCTGCGGCTATAAATGTTTTGAGTTTCTATTATATGTAAGACACTAGATTAAGTGCTTTATAGAGTTTATTATTTTGTCTCACAATAAGTCTTCAAAGAAGATGTTATTTAAAGATGAGGGCACCGAGTTTTAGAGAAATTGACTTTCGTAAGATCACATAGTTAGGCAATAATCAAGATTTGAATTCAAGACCCACTGACTCTAGAGCAGGACTGGCAATTTCTTTCTGGAAATAGCCAGATGATAATCATTTTAGTCTGTGAGAGCTCTAACTCTCATCTATAATGAAATATTTTTTTTTTTTTATATTTTCAACCTTTTAAAATGTAAAACCATTCTTAGCTTGTGGACTGCACAAAAAATGAGGAAGGAGTTAGATTTGGCCCATAGGTCATAGTTTGCTGATAACTGCTCTAAATCCTGTATATATGACCTTAGTACTATATCTACTGTACACCATAGCTACTTCGTGCTACAGCTGCTTCATGCTGTATTTAGCTACTATAGATATATCAAGTTGGCATTTCCTAGATGTTGGCACTCTCTATGACATCTCCACCTTCAAAAACTATAAGAAAGAAATATACAAACATCTCCCTTGGTGACCTAAAATAAATAAATAGTGCTGCATTGTAGATACTTATTTTTATTTATGGTCCCTTATAACAACCTTTTTTCTTTTTTTGGTTAAAAGTGGTCCCATTTCTTTGGGATTTCACATTGTCCTTATGTGTAAATGATACCTACCTCAAAGCCTTATTATGATGGAAAATGATAAACTATATTTAAAATACTTTGCCCAGTAACTTGAACCTCCCTAACCTCATAATGATGGAGCTGTATTGTGCTTCTCTCCAGCTGCTCTGGCAATGTCAACTCATTAATTCTACTCCCGTCCTTTCCCTTGCTAAGTACTTTCTCTAGTTAGGGTCATTTCTTGTCAATAGAGGAGAAATACAGAAAATGAACTTACAAATCAGGGTTAGATATAAAGCCTTGCCAACATAATGACAAATGATCTTCATTTTGTATTAATTTCTCAGCCACAAACTTTGACTTTGAAGGAAATCTACATTAATTCATTGGGATGCCATATTTGTGCAATCATGCTGCTACTAAATTCATCCTCTTGAATGATTGTGAGTTTTCTTTGTCTTCTTTGTACATTTGTTCAAAACTGGATTTGACATTTGTTTAAAACTGGATTTGATTCTAGCTATTCTTAGCTTTTCTTTATTTCTACTTTGTTTTACTGCCTCCAAATCAGCTGTTAAATAATAGAGTTCATGAGAGAAACTGACTTCATTACAGGCATTATAGAATAAAATTTCCTCAGTTTATATAATCAGTCCCTAATCCAATTTGTGCACTAGTAGTTAGTACTGCAATGTTTGGGCCAGAGGTTTGTGCAGACATGATAACGAGGGGTAATCTTCTTGGGAAAAGGGTGGTGGAAAACAAGATTGAATCTAACATATTTCAATTTCCATAAACTTGCGTGAGCTCCAAACTCATCATAGATATGAGATTCTCTTCACCCTTGGCACACAGCTCAGTATCAATGAAAAAGTGTGTTAAAGCTTGAAAGGTACTTCTTGGTAGTCAATAGAGACAGGAAAATGGACAGAACTACTTCAGTTTTTCAAATTTTAGTTTTTTGAAATGCTTAAAATGTGAAAGAAAATTTACATAGCAATTGCCATGTCTAACTATTGTAGAAAGCCACAGGCTTTTCTGTTATCTATTTATATACAGTGTATTTACTTTTATAGCACCAGTGCCATATGATTTATGAAGTGACATCAAATGAAAATCACTCAGAGTTATAAAAAGCTTAAGTGATTTTTCCTTTCCTGCTTATTTGGGTGACCAGCTTACATTTCATGACTCAAGACACACTATTGCCAGTCAGATTTCTTTTTAAAAACATGATGGCACCTATCTATGAAGCAGGAGCACCAGATGGGACTGAGGAATTTAGTCAGTTTGATTTATTGTAGCTTATTTTCCACACACCACAAATGCCAGAGATGAGTCCTACATGCCTGACATTTGCCAAGGTGTAAAGTCTGCATAAAATGAGGGCCACTGAACCTCCATGAGAGCATCGGACTGGGAGTCTGAAAATAGGCAACTGTGAAGACATGAAGACAGATGTGATGATCCGTGGAAAGGAGATCTCAACTAAGTCTTCCCGAATTTCAGCTGCTCCTTTTCTAACAGCCAGTTTTGTCTAAAGGATATGGCTTGTTTGAGATGGCAGTCTTTCAGATGCTTGCATCTAAACCTTCCACAATTATTTCTCTTGATAAAACAAATGTAATAGTTATATGTTTTGCTAAATAATTAAATATCAGGGACAGGAGGAACCCCAAGGAGTTATCTACTTCAGTATGCTCCAGTCCCACCATAAAACTACTAAATGGGACTGAAGGAAGTTTTCTTTGTAAAGAGTCCAATAGTAAAATGTTTTCATTGTGAGAAATACCATATAAGAGTGTTTAAAATTATATGTGCACTTTAAAAAATGAAAAAATAAACATCATTGTTATGTCACTGAGACTAAGAAATGGGATGATACTTGTATGTAAGTTGTATGTTTACTCCATGTCCCTCTCTCCTATCACATGCCACCATCACACCCTCTAAATATCTGTTATTCCACATAACAGTTCCTGCTAAATAAGCCAGACAGAAAAAGTTGAAAATCACGTTATCACTTATATGTGGGATATAAACCTAAACCTAAACCTAAAACCAAACAAGAATTCCTTTAAATGCATCCCTAACAGTATATGGTTTGATATTGACCTTTTATAAACTTTAGATATATAAAATCATATAGTATTTTTCTTTGACTTTAATTAAACATAATGTTTTGAAATTTATTCATGTTTATTGTTGATATTTTTTCCTACTCTTTTCTCATCCATCGCCCATCCTTGTCTTTGCCCTAGTCTTTTGGAAAATACTGTTTTTAAACTTATTTTTCTCACTATATATTTCTCTTCTAATTTTTGAGTTATATGGACCATGACTATTTTTCTAGTTAACACATATAAAGTGCATACTTTACTTGAGAGCTCTAAAGTATTAGGCCATATCTTTTCTCTGAAACAAGTCAAATATCTTAAAATTCCTTAACTTGATCACTCTTATAAAACTTATGTATTATTATTGTTCTGTAGTTTAATACTAGCCTATTTACCTCTATCCTATGCAAACATACAATTTTTATTGGTAATGTATACAATCAGTGTTTGTTTAGGTTTGCCCACATATGTACTAGTCTGTTGTCTTACCATCCTTTTTTACATCTCAAGTCTTACATCTGGCGTAATTTTCTTTGGCCTAAAGGAAATAAATGAAAATTTTTTTTAGTAAGGGTCTTTTGCCAATATATTTTCTCAATTACTTTTTGTTTGAAAATGGCTTGAAATCTACAATACTAGAAATAGAACTGTGTTGACAATTATTTGCTCTCAGTAAACCAAAGCTTCTATTGTTCAAACACCAACAATTATTTTAATAACTATTCTTTTATATTGTCTGTGTTTTTCTCTCTGGTTGATAATAAAATCTTCACATTCATTTTTATAATTTTTATTTTACTGTGATGTGTTTGTATATATTTCTTTTTCTTTTTCTGCTTAGGATTCATTCAGCTTCCTAAATCCGAGATTTGTGTATTTAACTATTGCCTTGGAAATTTCTTCAATATTATCTTTTGAATACTATTTTTTTTCTTTTTATTGGCTACTTTTTAACCTTATACATGCATTAGATTTTCTTCCATTACCTCCATGTCACATATTCTCTTTTTCATATTTTTCCTGTCTTTGACCCTTTGCACCATGTTCTCGACAATATCTCAAATGTTTATTTCAAGTCACTAATTTTCTATTAAACTAGTGCTTTAGTCAATCCATCAAATAAGTTTTTAATTTAATATATTTTTTGTTTCTATAAGTTCTATTTGGTTCTTTTTCAAATTTGCTTGATTCCTGGTCATATCATCAAACGTTGTTTACTTAGAGATTAATTGCTTTAAATGTGTTAAATAAGTATATGATAATCCCAGAATCTGTTGTCCATTTTAATTTTTGTATTATCTATGAATCTATCTATCTATCTATCTATCTATCTATCTATCTATCATCTATCTATCTATCATCTATCTATCTATCTATCTATCTATCTATCTATCTATCTATCTATCTATCTATTATCTCTCATCATCTATCTATCATCTAGCTATTTACCTATCTATCTTTTTTCTTTCTCTCTTCTTCCCTCCCTCTTCTGTCTCTGTATATCACATTCTGCTGATTCTTACTAATTGTAGCTTGGTTGTGAATTTTGACTGTGAGCTATTCATTTCTTTTGGAATGTTTATCTTAGGAAATTCTTTGAGGTCCAGTTTGAAGCTGAGCACTTCTGAGAGGATTTATATTAGTTTCTGCCAGTCATCTGGCAGGGTACCAAACCAGAACACCTTTAAATTCTTCACCTGGGAACCTTGAGACTGAACAGATAGTATGAATTGCAACTTCAAACCTAAGTGGAGCTAGTCTGTAGTTACAGATTCTAAGTTAGAATCTATATGGTCATATTGATTTGATGTCTTTCCAAATGGAAGGGTTTATTTCTCTTATACTTAATTTTCCATGCTATATTTTCTTATTAGTCTTGTAGCATTTTGAGGACATTGGGCTTTATCAGTCTTGTCCCTCTGTCCAGTTATCAAAACAAAAGCTTTTGGTTTCAGGCAAAAACTGTTGAGGTAAAGATCATCTTTGGTATTGGCTCAACTCCAAGAATTCTGAAATAAATACAGGGTAAATAAATTTTTTTTTTTTTGCCCTGTCCTTATCTTAACCCTTTGAGGAAGGTACTCTTTTATACTTGTTTTACAGATGAGAAATCTAAGGTCAGAAAAGCTAAGTAACTCACCTGTATTTACACAGCTAGTTGTAACCAAGTCAGAATTAGCACCCAGGCAGTCTGGTTCCAGAATCCAGTTTTCTTAAGTGCATTGCTATATAGATTCTCAAAGTGACTTGGAAACTTTGAGGTATTGGAAGGTATTTTTATGCAATGATTTATTTTTTTAAAAAAAAAAATATTTATTGAAATCTTACTATTTCCCAAGTAATACCCAAAGTGCTTGGGATGTTCTTGCTTTGATGAAACTCACAGTTTAGTAAACAGATAGCTATGTAATCAAATAGGTACAATAAGACCCCAAAAAGATGTACATGTATTAATGGTGCTTAGAGGAAGAATCAACTCAATTTGTCTATGAGAGTCAAGGAACTCTTAGGAATGGCTTTGATATTTGTACATTAATAGGCCTCTACCATGTGAATAAATTTGATATTGTGGTGATGATGGTTTACAAAGGCATAACATTATATACATAGCACTGTGATATATTTTATAGAACTGTAAGCTTACTATTACTAGAAAGTATAAAATATGTTAGTGTGGATGGTGAGAGTGTAATGAAAAATAGAATAAACTGTTAAGCAGAGGTCACTGAAGTTATTTTTATTTTTATGAATCATCTAAATTGTTGAGAGTGAATGGTTCTCTGATTTTTTAAAAGTAATAATATAATAGCACAAAAACTATATAGGAATATATATTTAGCAGAAGTAAGCTCTAGCAGACTCTAGGTAAGGGTGTAAAATGTTGGTTTATATTTGAGATTATGAAATCAAATGCCTTCAGGAGTCATGCAGGTAACAAGCAGTGGCTTTTAATAAGGTACCAGGGAGTGCTGGACACTGTGGCCTGTTAAAATGTCCCTATCCAACCGATGTTCAAACTCAGTGTTTTAAAAACACAGAGTCTGCTGGTTGAATGAAACAGAAAGTCTTACTGAATTTGTCATAATAGTTTTTGGTTGCAGCTATTAGTTAAGATGCCTGCGTTTTCTTCTGTTCAAATGTAATAACCATTTATATGTATTTTAACTTATTATTCTGCTTTTCAATATTATAGGTAATTATATTAGACTTCATTTCTTAACAGATAATTAAAATATCTTATAATAAATTCTTTATATTCTGGGACACAGATCAAAACATAAAACAAACTTAGGTTGTTTAATATATAACTGTGAAGCACTAATGAGGATTAAAGATAACTAATATCAGATTTGAACTAGAATATCTGTGAAAAGACATGTCATATATAGTGACTATGTTTTCATTTGTATAACTTCTTAGGAGACTGGCAAAAAAAAAAAAATCTTCCACAAATGAAGTCCAGGCTGAACTTGACCTTTATTCAGATTTACAATGGTATACATTTTCTTGGCTTTCTCTATGTTACTGAACATATTCTGGAGGAGAGGCAAATATGCAATTTTCAGAACACTAAAATATAATGAGAAATAGGTAATACACCATTTTGATTTGTGAATGAAAATTTGTGGACATAAGAACCACTTATTTTTGCACATTTTATTACTAATATAAGGAATAGTATAAATGGGAACATTATAAAATGAAATGCATATTTGGCCCCCCCCCCACACACACAGATTTTCTCTAATAGTATTGCCTTTTAAAATTACTGGGTAAAGGTTTCCTTAAATTACATCTATGATTCATTGAGTTACTGGGAATTGGCCATTCATCACTTGTATCTTCACATTCTTGTATTCCAGTAGACAGTAATAAGATGATATCAACTTTCAATTTTCCACAAGAATCTTTTTTTAGTACATTGATCAGGAAAAAGATTTTCACACTTATTTCTATCATGAAATGCAATGCAACATAAGAAGTGCTGTAAGAAATAATGCCGTCTTAAAGACTGTGTTTGCAGACAGGGGGAATCCTCAAACTGTTGAGTTGGAATTGAGGAAGAAAAATGAATTGGGAATGCTGACTCATTCTTTCTTCCCTAGATAAATATTAAAGAGAACTAAGCCACAAAAAAATTCACTATTCTATGAAGAAATTGGGCCAAAGTTTGATGAGAAACTATAAAACTACAGCAATACTTGACAATGAGCTTGCATTATGTTTTAGGTAAAAGCAATATTTTAATGTAATTCTATTTTAACTATAAAATGCAAAATAAAACACATAAATATTTTTCCTTTAAATTGTCTAATAGAAATATTGATGTCATAGCTATCAAGTTAGTTTTATTATTTATTTTGTAAAATTTATTTATTTATTTTTGTTATGTGCCGGTGCCAGCCGGCTAAGAGTGAACAGTTCCGGAGAGGGGGAGCGGGGATTGAGAAAAAGAGAGAGAGAGAGAAACAGAAGATAGAGTTGGGAGGGCTAACAGTGAATACTGCACCCCGAGTTTACTTAGCACAGCATATATATACCCTTGGAAGAGCATTAGAAGCAACACCCACACATATGCAAATGATTGCTGACCTTTACATAAGTTCTCTCAAAACATCCTTGTTTCTGTTTTTGTCTCTTATTTCCTGGGGCAAGGAACATTCAACTCTTTCCATTAAGCCAAACTTCCTCCTTCAGTAAGGAGCTATCTATTAAGCCAATCTTCCTCCTTCATTAATCAGCCCACCTGCTGCCCTGCAAACTTCTAGCTTGCAGGCAACTCCAACCCTGTCTGCAGGGCATTCAGCAAGAATGGCTCCCAACAGTTATGGTAACATTGGTTAACAAAATCTAGTAAATTTCAGGTGTACAATTAACAGTAAAGCATATATATATTGCATTGTGTGTTCACTGCCCATAGTTAGTTTTTTTATTCAAATGACTAATTATTTTTAACAGTAGAAAGACAAACCCAGAGAACAAACAAACAAACAAAACACTTGCTGTGTATTATCTATACATTAGGGTCAGGCAGACATCCTGACCTAAGCATGTAAAGTTTAAAGCAAATCAAGAAAGAAAGGTATCTCCAGACAGTTAATTTTAAATAAATAGTTACAGTTTGGATGTCAGCCATAAAAAATCTATAAGGTTTTGTCAGTTTGCACACATTTTGTTCATGCTTAGGTGTCTCATTATTTTTGCAGCTATTGTCAACAATATTAAAATATTTATTTAAAATATTAAAATAAAATTAAAATATTTAATTTTTATAGAGATGCTAAGAGTGTTTACATACTGATTATATAGTTAGCAAACTTACTAAACTCTCTTATTAGTTCTAAAGCTGTCTAAATTTTCTTGGATTTTGTAAGTGTAGAGTCTTGTGATTTTGCAAATAATATTTTTCTTTTTTTTCTAATCCTTGGTAAGTTTTGTTTTGCTTATATTTATTTTCCCGTCTTTCTCATTAAGACTTCAGCACTATGCTAATAGACTCAGTGGAAAATATTTTCTAGGGAAATGAAAATTAAATCAATGAGTAGATATACTGCATAACCATGAAAAATCATTAATATGACACTGACAGTTGGCAAAATGTGAGGAAAGGAAAACTTACACATTAATTGTGGAAGTGCAAGTTGTTACAATTGCTATACAGATCAGTTTATCAATATTCATTGAGGTCGAAGAAGCACATACTTCATGACTTAACAGTTCTATTTCTAGGCATTTATCCTTGAAAAACAAACACACCTGTTTAAGTATGGTGATTGTACTATTTTTTATAGTGAAAATGTGAAACTAATGTACTTCAGTCATGGATTAGATAAATGAACTATGTTTTATCCCTACAATGGACTATTTCACAGCAGTTAGAATTAATAAATGAGGTCTAATTTTAATAACATTTGTAAATCTCAGAAATAAAATTCAAGATTCAAATAAATGGATTAGATGTCTTTTATGTAAATTCTTAAATTTATGTAAACCTATAGTATATATTCTCTCTCTCTCTCTCTCTCTCTCTCTCTCTCTTTGTGAGCATATGTATATGTTAAAAATTCCTGCATGGGAATGAAATACATTCCTATCAACTATAGAAAAGTGATTATTGCTCATGAGGAAGGAAAAATGAAGTTGTGGGACTTTAGCTGTAGCTGTAACATTTTATTTCTTAAACAAAATGAGCAATAATAACAAAAGATAGATCTGAAACAAATATATGACACAATATCAATATACATTAATTCTGGATGGGCACATACATAAGTGTCATTATACTATGTTCAGTATTATTTCTTTTTACAGTTTTGAAACATTTCACGTTTACAAAAAAACTTAGAACACATATTTTGCACTATTTACCAGAATACAAAGAAAGCAGGACCCTGAAAAATTATCTTTCTACTATCCTTGACACTAATTAAATCCTTTAAATCATTACATTCAGTTTTGGTCTCATATTTCACAAATGAAAAAAAAGATGATCATCAAGGAAGTATTGAAACTGTATTATAATTTGGCCATATAAAGTAACATTAATGATTCAGAAGAGTCTTAGACTGTGATCATTATCTTGCACAAAGTCTTATAAGGATAATACTTGTCATTTTGATTTTCTACAGTAGAAAGGAAATAGAATATGAACTTAATGAAACTGGCTTAATCTTCTGGTTCAGTATTTTTTCAGTGAAAACACTACAGAAGGTCAGAGGAGGGCTAAAAACTCTTCAGTGGATTTGTGAGAATCATGTTGCTGAATATTGTAAACAATATATTCTTCCTTGGCTTTTTCATTCACTTTAGTACAAGCTTGTTGGAACTTGGAGCTGGTGAGAAACTGAGTATTTCGATTGCAAAGAGATTCTTTGCTTCCTGAGTCTTGGCGATGCAATGACTATATCTAATGGAAGAGACATTTACTAAGACAATTTATGTTTTTAACAGCAACTAGAATCAATGATGTCTACAGAGCATTTACAAGATTAGACTCTAAATAAGGACAAATTAAAACAATGAGGAAACTCTGGAGCATATTCTCAGTGTGTTTTACAAGCATATTTTACAGTTTTGGTAGCCCCAACTTAGTACAATAACCAATTGTTTAATAAATTAATAAAGAAAACATTAAGATAATAGGGAAAACGCTCTATCAATTCACTGATTATATCTGCTCCATCACATGCAAATGCATGATGAGCCAGCCTATCATGGTGCATTTTAAGTATATTTAGAGATACTACTCATGTCTTTCAAAAAGTTGTATTCAGAATATTTAGTGCCTTGTAGATTTTTATGACATACTAATTTAAAAAAGATGATAATTTAAAAAATAATGGTTATACTAATCAGACAGTGTTTGTTGAATCTATCTTTATATAATAAAGCCAGTATTTTTTTTCCTTGTCAATGACAAATAAAATTATTATATTTATTAACACAATGTCAGTCATGTAAAAATGGGTATTCACCGAAAATTGCAATATTTTCTCAGGCAATCTTCATTCTCACAAAGTAATTCTTTACCTTCTTATTATTTTTATTATCAGATGAAAAGTATGTCTACCTACATATTAGAAAAAATGTTGCTGATATTGAAATTAGTTATATATAGCTAATTAAAATGGCATAAAACATATCATATTAATAGATGTTTTCAAGCTGACTTATGGGAGATTTTGTAAAATGATTTTGCTACTTTTGCAAAAAGAAGCAAAAAAATCAAGGTGAAAAATACAAGAACTCACTGGGTACTTTTGTTAAAGGTACTTATGGAAATAGAAAGGCATGTCAAGTAAATATAAATCCAGGATCAGATGGCAGTGGAGAATTCCAAGCCAGAAAATCAGAAAAGTCATATATTAATCAAGAATATACTACTGTTAGTAAAAATGCCAAGATGTGAGAATCTTTAAAATTAATTTGACAACTACTATTACTGCTATGATAGCTACTTGCTAATTATATTTTATACTATTTACTATTTTAATCCAATTCTAAGGAAATTTATCCTCATGACAATGTAATGCTGGGAAGGTTAACTGTATTATCATAGACACTGTGTCTCTGATTGATCACAATCTAGGATGAAGGATACTAGACACGAGTGTTGAACTTTTTGAAAGGATTTAGAAGAATGCAGTGAAGGGGATTCAAAGGTTTGAAAATAAAAGATCTTGAGGAACAATTTAGAAAACTTCAATTTAGTCAAAGAAGAGAGAAATAACAGATGCCTTAAGAACAACTCTCAAATGTACGGCGAGGGTTTATGTGATTGTGTGAAGAAGGTAACCCATTTTATGTAGTTACCCAAGGACAGCACAGAGATAATAAGCTCAAGTTTTAGCATGCCTAGCATAGTTTAGATACAAGAAATGTTCCCTCACTATTGAGTGAAGCTAGTGAAATAGATGAATGAATTTTTTTCCCTTCACTTTTTTTAAAGTGTAGGTTTTTATTTTATTTTATTTCATTTTTTTTTTTTATTTTCAGGATGGATTTAAATGATGTTCTGGAGGAGATAGACAATCTCAATTTTTTTTTTCATCTTTCTGGGGTCTGTGACATCAATCATTCCATTTTTAAACAATAATAAATTATCTATCTTTACTTTTAACCTTTATTTCACTCAGTTTGTGATTATTCACTTGTCTAATTTTTTATTTTTTGGTCTACTAAACATCAGATTTCTTTGTCTACATGTCTTTTGAACCTTCCATTTATTCTTGAGCAGACATATATTTCAAAAGTGTCTCCATTGACATATTCTTCAAAAGATATTTTTTAAAAGTGATGAAATTTAAATCAATTCAATTTACTACATGGTAGCAAAAAAGGTCACCAGTCAAGTGGTAAGGCATTGATAGAACTAGTCCAAATTAACTTTTATAATGTTTTACTATTTTCATTATTACTTTTACTATTTTACATCTTTTAATATTGCAATTCATATATTTGTATAATTCTTTATAGTTTACTAGATATTCGTAATACATTTTTGGTAGATTGTGATAGTAATGGTTCTTGATGAATCACACCCCTGGCGTCTATGTCTTTGTACAATCTTGTCCCACAGTGACTTCAGGTTTGGCATGTGACTTGCATTGGATGTTAGTGAATGTGACGCAAACAGAGGTTTGCTAGATGTTTGCATATTGTAACTTGTTCTCTCAGAACATGCTGGAGAATTTATGTGGAGAATAGAAATGCTCAGAACCAAAATTCCAGAGAACCACCAGACATGTGAGTGAGACTATTATTGACCCTCCAAGCCTAATAAATCCCTCTCATGAGTGAACGTAGGGGACACCATAAGAATATCCTTTAGCTAAATACATTTTTAAGCAGAATACTAAATTATTATATGGTTTTTACTTAGATTCTTAAGTTTGAGGGCAATTTGTTTTACAGCAATAGATAGCTGATGCACATGTTGCTATTTAAAACATATGAGAATATCAACCCTATGAAGCAGTTGGGAAAGATATTGTTTCAGTTTTATGCATGAGGAATCTATGGCTCAAATATGGAATTGCTATTAGATTTTCTTCTATGATACTTTATTAATTCCATTATCAGGTTTAGAAGAAAAACAAAGTCTAATAATTATGACGTTATCAGGTTCTTCAGAAATTAAAAAAAAATATCTAAGACAAAATAAGAATCTTATTCCAAAGTCAAATTATTTTGTTTTATATTGAAAAGATATCTTTAACATATTTCTGCTAAGACATTTCCTCTTTGGAGCTGGAGAAAAGTGTTATTAGCCACCACCAGAAAATATAGTTAGAGAAAAAGAGGGAAAGCTTGAGTGAGGGTAATAATTATGGATGTGGAATAACAGAGTTGAACTAAATTCACACAAAAATTCTTGTTCACATAAGAAAATATCACCCTCAATTGTAATCTCTTTTTAAAAAGCATTTTGTGTTTTTCTTCTGCTTGCCAAATTGTGTTTCACTTGCTGCTGGTTTTAAAGCAGAACATCAATTACAGTTTAACCAACTTATCTCTAACCATAATTCACAGCTTCCTTTGAGGACAAGGTAAAATTTTGGTTCATGTTTTTTATTCTTTCAAGTTTGCTTTTTAAAGCATGGCCTTATTATTATATCTGGGCCATCTTGGATGCTTGAAGCAACTGCATTTTGTACAGCAGAATTAAGTGAAGTGAACTGGTTATTTTAACTCTAAAGAGAGCAAGGGCAGTCAAGCTGATCTTAAAGATATAGACAGTAAATACTGTGATTTACTAGGTCCCTGAAGTCTCTAGGCTGTCATGCTAGAATGACTTCATTGCTTTCGCATTTTCTCAGGTGAGTGGTGAGCATTGGCATACATCTCCTTGAACCATAATGAGATCTTCCTTTCTTTCTAAGTAAAACATTTTGACAACCTCCTCTGCTTTCAGTCTCTCTGATTTATTATTCAATGTAATCTCATTAAAAGCAACAAAAATATATCTTGTTCTCAACTCTAGTGTGTATAGGCTCAACTGAGATGTCTCAAAACATAGACTGTTGCTTCACTAAAAATATTCTGACAATGGATTTTCTGGGAGGCTCCAGGAATCTGTTGTTTTCATTTTTTGTTTTCTTTTGTTTTTAAATAAGCACCTGATTCTGAAATAGTTGGCCTTAAATCCTAGTTTTATAATCTTAGGTATACTTATATTATTATTCACTTCTTCCAATTGGTAATTCACACATATGTATAAAAAGATATTTTAAGACCTGTGATAAAGAGTGTGAACAATATGATAGAGCCAGGAACACAGATACAGTTGTAAAAAGTCTTTATTTTATAGGTAGTAGATAAAACCAATAGATTATATGAGATGGTCTAGGGGTGTGTGTGGAGTGGAGTGTGAAAAGAGTTGAGAATGAGATCCTTGAGGAATTAGTATTTATAAGACTACTTTCAAGAAAAGGAAAACATTTACTGCTGGAGACTTAAAGGATTGGCCAGTGAGGTAGGAGGGAAGTAGGTGAGACAGCATAATGAGGGCCAAAGAGAATAGAGTAGAAAAGCCCCAAAAGTGTTCATTGGATTTAGCAATTAAAGGGTTACTGGTGACTTTGGCAGAGGCATTTTCACGAGAAACTTATTGTAGTGAGTTGAGAGAGAAAAAGGAGGACAGCTAGACAGAGTAAGTAAGTTTTGCAAGTTGTTTGAGAAGGGAAGAAAAAGTTGCAGTGGATTGAGAGACTGTTGTAGTGGGAACATAACAATAAAGCAAAGGTTTTATTTTGCAGTGGGAGAGACTTGGGCTTCATTGTAGATTGGAGAGAAGGTGATAGTGAAGAGAAAAGTTAAATATACAAAAGAGAGAAAGGATAATAAATGGAACTAAGTCCTGAATGATATGAAGAGACCTGAATGTTTAAATTGACAGATTATTTTAACTGAATGGAAAACTTAACCTCTGAGATTAGAGAAAAAAGCTGAAGGTAAATTTGATGTCTATAATGAAAAATGTTTAGCTCTTTCTTAATTATTACAAACTTGTTAAAGGAAGGAACCGTGTTAAATGAGAATATCATTGTGCTCAGGGTGCATGTAGAATGCTATTATCCATAGTACACAATTAATGATCTAAAGTGGGAACTTATAATGAACCTATATTATTCTAAAGAACTAAGATAGGTCATTAATATGAGGAAATGAGTGGGCAGAGATCACATCCATTGTGCTAACCATAATTCGGTGATGTGTGGAAAGGGGAAGCCATTTGTCACAGAATCCATGTAAAATGTCCTTACATTTTCTTTCTTTGATTTTCAATGATAAGCTCTTGTTAAAAATTCTGCAATTACAGAACTGTCGCCATATCATCGGTATTATATCCTAGTTCGTAAATTCTCTTTTATACTAAAAAATATTTATTTTCAGAGCAGTGCCTGAAGTTTGGGTATAAGAATTTATGTAGTCATTTAGTTAGCTATTTACTTATCTCTCTTAGTTTCTCTAGAAAGAATTTAAGGACATGACTCAGGAAAGTTGGACGTTGAGTCTGCATGCCATAAAAGTCTGAATGTATGATTGAAATAACAAGACCTGACAGGTAGCAAAGAGGGACACATTAATTTAACTACCATCATTATCACGTTCACACAGAGTTATGAGTGCATAATGGTGAGTGGCATTTTTTTTCCTTACATTTTTGCCAGAAATAAACACCTGAAATGTTGCCTAATAATCCATCTGTTTTGTCCTGAACTGATTTACATTTCTATGTAACTGTGAATAAGGATTTTAAGAACAGTTATTTGTATCCTTAGGTCATAAGAATCAATAAAATATTTGCTTAATGACTTGGACTCTGTAACAGTTAAGAGTGCAAATAAGAAAATATTTTGTATTTATTTAGAGAAAAATGATCTGGTATTGGTTATGAATAAGTTTACTAAAAGCCATTCCTTTTTGTGACTGTAATTATAATTATATAAAATCTGGTTAATCAGACTAAATGAGGAGAACTCTAGTTTGAATCTGAATTCTAGAACATTTAAAGCAAATGTGATTTTATTACTTGAAAATGCACATTGCATTTAATATTAGACTAAAAATGTTTTCAAAGAGTAAGCTTTAAGAAACTTACTTTATTGTTAGATGATTATATCAATTAATTATCTGTGAATAGATATTTCTAGGAAGAATGATTCTGCTTTTAAAAGAGTTTATAATCTTGGTGCCCTGAAGAATCTTTAATGAATCTAATCTAGTATATTTAATTGATTTATGAAAAGAAAATAATGCTCTCTCTTCCTTGATAGGTCTATAGGTAGAGTGGGACTGGAGAAGTTATTGTAAATATGTTTAGTGGTACATCTTTCAACACTAGACTTAGACATTTAATCACTTTTAAGTCATCTTGTCTTAATACACAAAGATAACCCTGCCTGTTTTTTTTTTTGCAGTTACAAGAATTTATTTTCATTAAAACTATAAAACTATAAAACTATTATTCTTGTTTCAATAAAACTATAAAACTATTATTCTTGTTTCAGAGGATACAGATATCAGGTGTTCTGTGATATAAAGAAGAATGTGTATCTGTGTTAATTGTGTGCTGTGGTATGAATAGAAATAATATAATTATATATTTGGAGTATCACAATACTTATTCATAAAGTAATCACTTAATGTCTGTGCTAGGTGGTTAATTATGATTCAATTTTAACTATACCAATTTAAGTGAATTTTGAGTAACCTGTCAAGTGACTTTAACAACTGCCTAGGCACATTTTAATCACCATCGGAGATAATAATAGACTGCTTTTATTTATATGACAAGTTTTATTTGTTTCAAGCTTTGATTTATATGACAAGTTTTATTTGTTTCAAGATATCTTGCATATCACAACACAATTCTGATGAAAATACAATAAATATACTCATTGTTTTATACTCTTGCAATACTCATATCTTTTCACCTCTGCCACCTCTTTTCTTTTTTAAAAAAATTATTATTGCTATTATTTTTAGTTGTTCTTCCCTGCTATTTTGTTTAAGGCAAGAACTATGGTTGGTTCTTCACTCTGTTACTTCTGTCTAATTTCTTTTTGCATAGGGCATATCTTCTATAATACTTGTTAGATGGGTGAGTTTTTATTTTATCAGAAAATGAATTACAGAGAAATCAAAATATGTGCTCAAGTCTAACCGGAAGCAGAATCAGAATCTATTTCTCTTATTTCTGAATTTCATTTCTCCCCTCTCCTACTGAGTCATTTTCATACTGTTTAGCCTTCTATTAGAGTGCTCAAAATGGTAACCAAATTTGCACATGAAGCTTAGTGACTAATATTCAATAGTTGAAAAACTCTTACAGAGAAAATGATATTATTACTCATCTCAACTGTAGACTTTGGAATTAGTTTGAATAGATTATTGTAAACTCTCATTTTATGAAAATTATAACAAATGCAGTGGATGCTCATTTGTCCTAAATGATAGAAAATAATGCCATTGAGATTCTGAGCTTAGCTACAAATTCCCCAACATAAACAATGCTCAATTAGTATCAAATTCTTAGTTTACAAATTATTCTGTTACATTATTCTTAATTTATATGATACCTGTAGCCAGATCTCGAAGGTTTATTTAAACATGAAAGATAATTACCAGACAAAAATCTTTTCCTCCTCTATAAACTTGTGTAAGTTGTTTGATTTGAAGTTATTGAGCTTTACACATCCTTTAAACCTGAAACTATTAATTTAATAATTTTTATTACTCAAGGTAAATTCAAATAGATATTTGTTCAATGATGGATGAAGTCAGGAAGTCATTTTTAACTTTGAACAAATTTTCATATTTCTCCAGCTAGTAGGAGTTCTTGGGAAAATATAAGCCAGTCAAATAGAAAAATGAAAAATTCGCTGTTGGAAGCTGTAATGCAGTGTTGCTGAAATTCTCATCATATGTTTAAAAGATCATAATCTGTAGATGCATACTTCCTTGGGCCTTAGACATGTTGAAAATCTCTAAAGGAGCCCTACAGCAGAAATGAACAGTTGATTAATCAGAAAAAGCTTTTGGCACTGTAGTCTAAAAATAAGTTGAACTATTTTCTTTTGATTAGGGACAAAAATTTAGATCAAAGAAATTTTGATAAATTAGAGTCCTGATCTATAACAGGAACTAACTTGTAGTACCTGTTGCATTTACAAAAGAAAATATTGCAGAATGAGGAATTACCCATCTTTTAGCACATATTCTTTCTTTCCTAATTTTGTTTGTGCCCAGAATATCTTTAAAAAGTCTTTTCTTGTTAGCAATATTTTGAAGTTGTGTCTCAACTCTGCTCTAAGTATCTGCTTAAGTAAGAAGCATATTTTAATTTAGCTTGTTTAGAGATTTTAACATTCTCTTCAGGTATCTCAACTCTTCTGCAAAAATCAAATGAACTCAAAAGAGATGAAAGAAATTGTTCCACACTGTTTCAAGACAGACTTTTGGTGTATCTGAAATTGAATTGTGCTGCAGTTAAAATGGTATAATTGGATAATTATTATGACAACAAAATTACTTGTGGATGAAGATTTACATCTAGCTTATAAGGAATGAAAAATTCCTGATTTACCAAGTTTCAACTTCTTTCCATTATATAAATATAGGATTACCAACTAAAATATAGTGCCTACAAATGTCAAAAAGACATTTTTAGGTCTTAATGCATTTAGCTGTATATCACATAGAATGCCTAACTTAGCATATATTCTAATTTTAATTATTTAGCTTCCTTTCTGATAGAAAATACTCCTCCTTCTATTGCATTTCTTAGGTTTTTTTTCCTCTTAGAATCATTATTACCAATTTTCTTAATCTACATTGTGGATTCCTTCATTTGTGAATCAATGGTATACTAATCAGAGCAAATTTATTTCTAGAGTGATTTTTAAATGCGGTCCTTCACCATTTCAACAATATTCACCTCATAGCAGGTCCTCATCATAACTTTTGCTCTGAAATTTCATCTTTCAAACTGCTACTTGGTGATTTTTCTAATTGTATAGCTGACTGATTATGTCCTTTTATGGAAAAAACAATAAATAATAACATATTTCATAGAATGAAATTTATGATTTCTGACTTTCTAAACTTATCTTTCAAACTCTTGATTTTCTCCTTTCTTAACTATATCCAGGCCACAAAGTAGTGATCCCTGAGAGAAGGAGAACAAATGGGGTGAGTTCTAACACTACTCCAGATGACTCTCTCAAGACACAGAGGACACAGAACAGGGAAAAAGAATCCAAAATCAACCCAATAATCTATTTAGTAGAAGAGAAGACAGAGTCCAGTGTGTAGGGAGGTCAGGACTGCCGTGATTTGCAGAGCAAAATATGAAAAAGGATGGAATTGGCTCAGATACAGGCAAAAGAGTCCCTTTTATTTCTTGATTGTGTACCCAACTGCCTATGCAGGGAAAGAACTACTGGAAAGTGAAAGTTGGAACAATGACAAATGTTATATAAGATTGGGGCTAGCTATTGCTCCAACAAGGAAGAGTAGAAAGACTTAATAGACAGGGAATTTAGTAAAATCATCAAAAATCATGCAAAGAAGCAGGAAAATAAGCTAATAATCAGAAGAAAAATCAATGAAACACAAAATAACATAAATATAGTGAAAACTAAGTTATAACATTAATACGAAAGTGAAAGGATACCCCACACATCGGAATAAAATATTTGCAAATTGTGCATCTAATAAGGGACTGGTATCCATGATATGTGAAGAACTCTTACAACTCAATAATAAAAAGACAAATAACTCACTTTAAAAATGGGCAAAGGATCTGAATAGACATTTCTTCAAAGAAGATATACAAATGGCCAAGAAGCACATGAAAAGACACTGTCATTAAGGAAATGCAAACTAAAGTCACAATAAGATACTGCTCTACATCTAATAAGATGGCTATAATTAAAAAGACAGACAAAAATAAGTATTGGCAAGGATGTGGAGAAATCATAACCCTTAAACATTGTTGATGAGAATGTAAAATGCAGCCGCTTTAGAAAATGGTACTTCCTCAACTGATTAAACACAGAGTTTATATATAACCTAGCAATTCCATTTCTAGCTATATAAACCCAAGAGAACTGAAAATATATGTACATACAAAAACTTTTACATGGATATTCATAGCAATATTATTCATAATAAACAAGTTGAAACAACTTAAATGCCCATCAACTGAAGAATGACTGAATAAGATGTAACATATCCATACAACAATATATGATTTGGTCACAAAAATGAATAAAATATTGACATACATTCTCTTCAACCACGGTGAACACATTATACTAATTGAAAGAAGCTAACACAAGAGTCCATATATGGTATGATTCCATTTATACAGAATATATAGAATATGTAAGTCCATAGAGACAAAAAGTAAATTAGTAGTTGCCATGAACTGAGGTAAGGAAGGAATGGGAAGTGACTGCTCATGGGTATGAAATTTCTCTTTGGAATGATAAAAATGTCCTAAAATTAGATAGTGGTAATGATTGCACATTCTAAAAACTATTGAGTTGTATACTTTGAAATGGTGAATGGTATGGAATATAAATTAGCTCAATAAAATTATTAAAAATAAATTTATAATCTGACTAGCCCAAAGTTTATTAAGGAAATTGAACATATACTTAAAAATCTATCAAGAAAATTCTAGATACTTTTACTGGTAGATCTTATAAAACATTTTAGGAAGAACTAATATCAATCCTACAAAAACTTTTCTGGAAAAAAGAAGAGGAAGAAATATTTTCTGACTCATTTTATGAGACCAGTTTTATCCAGATTCAAAACAATATACATTATAATGTAAGAAAACTACTGATTAATATCTCTCATGAACATAGACACAAAAACCAGTATCAAATATTGACAAATTAAATTTAACAATGTATAAAAAAGATAATATATCCTGGACAACAGGATATATCTCAGAAATGCAAAGTTTATAATTTGAAAACAAAACAATGTAATTCACTCTATTAACAAACTAACAAAGGAATGATATAATTTTTCAATAGATGCAAAAGAAAAAAAAAAAAGCAATGGCTATCTATTCATGATAGCCATGAATTTTCTTCAAGTTAGAGATGAAAGAGAATATTCCCAGTCAGTTAAAGTGCATATAAGAAACCCTACAGCTAATATCACACTTTATGGTAAAAACCTGAATGATTTCCACTCAGATGGGGAACAATTCCCTTTACCATTTCAATTTAATATGTTACCACTTTTATAATTTTGGGAGAGGAGTGACTTGGCTGGTGTAATTATTGAGGCACTTGACAGCCTGGTGAAGAGCAACTAGAGTTCCACGCCCACATTTTGATTTCTTCTCAATGTTTTTGTTCATCCTTCTCTTATTTTAGTGTTTAAAAGAATGAGTTGTGTTGGGTAATAGGATATTTTTTCTTTGCCTCCTAGATCCTTTCCCCGCCTTTTCTCCTTGGTGCTCTAAAGATGTCTTCACTGGACTATAATCCTTGCCCTCTGTGTCCCAGTAGGGTTAGTCATTGGAGGAACTGGCAAGAGATCAGAAGGAGGAAACCAAAGTTTATATATTTATTCCTCCATCTCCCTCTCTGCTGTACTTTAAATTGTCAATAGCTGCATTCTTTGACCAAATGTTTCTCTCCTAAAGCTGCAGCTCTCCTTGATACTGTTCCTTCATTTGTCTCTTAAGGCCCAGGGATGGCAACCACTTTCTGCTATTGCCAACTCCAGGGTGATTTACCATCTTTTGTGGATTTTCTTAACCTTTCCCATACCTTGATAAATACCCCCTCGTTCCTTTGTTAAATGATCCTTTATTATCTGGTTTTGAATGCGCCATCTAAATGATACAGAGAGAAATTAAGATATCATTTACTCCAAATGCAGAGGAGTTAATTAAATTTCAAATACATATGGCCCTCATGTTGGTTTTGCTTTTGTTCGTGTGAAGTTGTAATTGAAGAGATTGAAATATCACTGTCATGTTTATTCCATGAGCTTTTTCCAACTTACTGGCTAAAAGTGTTTCTGGATCAATGACCTCTTATGGCTCTACTTTGTCCCCTGTCCTCCGCACCTATTTATTAGTCACATAATTAGTGCTCCTGAGTGAGAAATAAAGTTGATTCACTTATCTCCTATGTATTACTGGTCTGCATACATAATGATTACTGACTTGGTTTTAATGGTCCCAGTACAAGTGAAATATAGTTGTGCTTAGAAATACATTTGAAAAAAATATATAGCATCTGCGGTCAGTTTTTAGTAGCTAGGCTATTTCTGATCATTATTATCAAGCTGAACTTTGTAGAATCGAAGGATTTTCTTAACGCTTCTCTAATTATGATGATAATATATTGTCACTGAATTTTTTTTAACATTTTAGCTGATTGTGGGAATGCATATTTTAAAGAAAACCTAGTGAATAATCAGTCATACTCACTGTAATATAAACACCAGAAATATCATTTCTTCCACTCATCTAAGAACAAGTAATTTATTATAGTTGAGTTAAAAAAATGTTAAGTTCAATTAGTTTTCTCCACGTGTATTTCGAAAGGTGTAGACATTTTTTAACTAGGTTTCACTAGAACTAGGTCTGTGGAGTGTTATTCTGAGGATTATTAATGGGAACCAGGTGCACATCAAATCGAATGCTTACATCCCTTCATTTTGACTTGCTTTTGCAGTCTCAATGTTCTACTCATTTGTTTATCAATTCTTATAGCATCCAGAAGACATGTCACATAGTTTGCATTTTGTAATTATCACTTGATTATTAAAGCCTATAAACATTTTCCTAACTTTCCATTTTTAATTTACATTGAACTAGCATATAAAGACTAGACTCTATATTTTGAGGTTCTAACTTTTAAAACTACATCAGGTTTAGTAAAATATGAAAGCAAAATTTTGCCATTTTATGTAAGAATACTCATGAAATGCAACTGCTCAGTAGTAGCAATTTTATATATAGTACAGACTTCCATCTATAATAAATGTAAATAAATTAAAATACTTGGTTACAATTAGCTAATTGTTAAAAGAAGAATTATTTTAAACTTTTGGGTGTCTGGATGAAAATGAGCTGTATAATACATTTGAAAAAGTCTATAGTCAATCTTTGTAGTAATGTTAATTTTTCCTTAATAATTCAAACTTTATAGTGATCCCAGATTCAAAGCAACCTCACATGCTAATTAATCAATTAGAGGATGTAAATGCCAGTGTGAGAGAGAATCAGAGAGGAAAGAATGAAAGCAATGTCATGCAGCAATGATAATCCAGTGACAGGTAGTGAGCATGAATTAGCGGGGGACTGTCATTTAATTTGTTACGTTTCTTCAGTAGTGTTGTGGAATCATTTAATTTGATTTAATGAGCCTATTGAAAGGCAGCAATGCTAACCACTATACCACCAACGCCCCAGCAAATGAGCCTATTTTGAAATATACAAATGTATCACTTTGAGGAAAGTTATTAATTGTATAATGAAAGTATGCTGGATTTAATTTTACATTGAGAGTTTGCATCCCATATATAGCTTGATTCCCTTAACATCTCAGAGACAGGGCAGCGAGAACAAGCAAAGGCTAAAACCAAGATTCCTTCTCAAAATTTGTAATTTTGCTAACGATAACTATATGTTTCACCCTATCATAAGGTGTTTTCTTGATTAAAGACCTCTGGCATAAATTTTGTTCCATTCCAATATTTTTATAATAAAAATGGCTAAATATGCAAAAAGTGGAAAGAATTTTACAATTAACATTCATATACCTCCCACCTCTAGTCTACCTTTATTAATACTATATTATACTTGTTCAGTCACATATTTTTCCATTTATCCACCCCTCTGTCTATTCATCAATCCATTTATTTTTTGTTACATTTCAAGGTAAATTAAAGATAAATACACATCCAACTACTATAATTGATTTTAAATAGAAATAACATTTGTTGAGCACATAAATATAAAACAAGCACTACACTAAACATGTCATTTGCAGTATCTCAGTGACACCCCTAACAACTGCTATGAGGAGGGCATAGTTTTTATTAAATCGATTTTCCAAGTATGCAAAACCTTAGAATGGGGACAGAATTTCCCAGTCCCAAGGTTATGCTTAGCTGTAGAGGTTTATCAGCTTCCAAGGTTGATCAGTAAACTTGTGCAGTTTGATTAGTAAACTTCCTGAGATTATGTCTTTGTGGTAGGGCTGAGATTTGAACCTAAAAAGTCTGATTCCAGAGCCATTGCTTCCATATTAATTTTCTATTGTTTCTGTAACAAAAGATCCCAATCTAATTGTCTTTAAACAACATCCATTTATTATCTCATGATTTCATGAGTCAGAAGTCGTGCACAGCATGGCTCAGCTCTGTCCTTTGCTCAAGATCTCACAAGGCTGAAACCTAAGTGTCATTTGGGCAGGGCACTTAACTAGAGTCTCTGGGAAGATTTTTCCTCATTCGGGTGTTGGCCAAATTCAGTTTTATGCAGTCATAGAACAGAGGTCCTTGCTTAACTGGCTATCAGTCAGGAGACTGCTTTTGCTCTGGAAGCTGCCTGACTTCTTTCTCTGCCTGCCATGTAGCTCCTTTCCAGCAATGATGAGTTGAGTTCCTCCCACACTGCAAATCTAACTTCTTTTGGCTTCATCTCTCTACCTCTAGTCAGAGAAAGGTTTGTGCTTTTAAATGCTCATGTGTTTAGACTGGAACCACTCAGATAATCCAGAATAATCTTCCTATTTTAAGATCCGTAGCCTTAATTACATTTACAAAGTCCCTGTTGCCATGTAATTTAATCTATTTACAAATCTAAAGAGATTGTGAGGGATGAGGATGGGGAGTCATTCTACCTACTACAATCACAACTAAATGCCACTGCTCTCAGAAGTTCTCTACTTTAAAAAAGCGTTCCTGATCATCCAAAAGCTTTTAAAAGCGCATTTTATTGCTAAGAGTAAAGTATGAGAATGTAAGTAATATTTGAGGATACAATCTATAAGAAATTATTATAAAATTTATATTTACCTTTTGATTTCTGAGTAGATTTGAAAGCCAAATGTATTAAGCTATCAATAAAAATTGTAGTCATCTTTCCTGTGAATTATTTTCTTCTTTATGCTTTGACTCATTTTATATTTATTTGAGGTAGTCTAGCTGAATTGTTCCATTATGTGTCTGAAAATATATAATCACCTATCCTTGTTTATTTCAGTGGAGAATGTACAAAGTACCACAACTGCTCTCAAGCCTTAGGTCTTTTCTCAACATATGTTTATTCTAGCTGTATGCTGAAGGGTGTTCTACACATTATTGCTTTGGTGCATCCAAACATTCAGAGAGCACAAATTCAGAAAGCACAACAGATGGGATTGATTTTATTTGTAAATGGTAGGTATTGGTCATTCATTCTGAATTGCTGGTGAAGTGATATAGATTCTAGGGAGGACTAAATTTGAGCTTCCCTATTTGGCTTTCCTACATCACTTTGACATGCCCTGAATATGCATTTATTTTTATTATTATTACTAGGAGATATTTCACAGAATATGAAAACTCCTATATGATTTTAAAAGTAGTGGTACCAAGGTCAAGTAAAAGTCCTTGCCCTCACAAATATCAATAGCATATGTTTCGACATCCACATTGATGCAGATGAATTAGCTCTTAATAACACCCTTATAATAATTTTTAGTCGATGGCTTTATCACTTTATATGTTAAAATAGTTTATGTAATCTCATAAAGGTCATGACTTACATGTGTTTCATCTTTATAACCCTAATATTTCATAGTACTGATTCTAGCACAAAACAAGCACTCACTTTTTAAAAATCACCAAATTAGTCCTATTATTCATTCATTCATTCATTCATTCATTTATTGTGCATGGGGTTATTGTGGGCCTGTGTTATCTTAGTCATGGTTAAGGCCTGGGACAAGTGAGATAAATAGGAAATAGATTCTCAAAAATATTTGTGGACTAGCAGAAAAGAACGGCATGCAAACTAATCATATAGTAATGAGTGCTATAATTAAGAGAGTTAAAGGAACATAGAGGAAACAGACCTACTTGAGGCCAAGGACTTGAGAAATATAACTATTTGTGCATGTTTGTGTATTATATGAACTAAGACTGAAAATGTTATAAGCAATTAGATTGCCACTTGCCTTAAGAAATATATGTATTTCTATATTTCAACATATATATTTATATATTTACATATGTAACATATTTTAGAGTGGTGTGCAGAACCTGATTTGAAATAGCACCTCAAAACTGATTAGGGAGGTTCCCATATTATTAAAAATTAAGGTACTGGTATATCATATTTTCATATTTGGTGGCAATCTGACCTTAATATTATGAACCCCTATCAACTGAAATGCTGAGAGGCATGAAGCCATGCAACTGATTAGCAAGTAAGAGGCTAACTGCATCTTCTCTAGAGAAAACATGGCAAGAAAAAAAGCATGAATCAGTAGATAATGGGACTCACCACTGGTGATTATCATATTGTATGCATTTTTCTAGGCCTCCTATATAAAAATAGATGAGTTTAAAGCTTAACCTTTTTTTTCTGAATAATATAACCAGGTACAGAAAACTCTCTCAAGGTTTGAATATCTATTTTTTTTTTTCTTTTGAAGAATTTGAAGAGCAAAATTCTAGATACAACTTTCTTCTTGTGAACATAGGAGATTGGTATTGGGTACGCGTAAATATAAAAGTCTAAAATTTCTAATGTGCAAATATGAACTACTCTTTTTTGCAACAAAGAATGTTTTCTTTGAGTTTCCAAATGGGGAGAGTTAGGTGCTTACACTTAAAACTTGAAGCAGCATTCATTCTCTAAGTATTCAGTTGTTTTAAACAACAACTATTCAATAGTGGAGTTTATTAACTCAATATTTTAACTTATTTTGTAAATCAGCCTTTGAAATCATGGAATTATGAAGACTTTGAGATATCCACAGGGACTAATCTATAATCTAATCTTCTTGCTTTTCCATGGCATGTTTTAAAGCACACTGGGTATGAAGCCAGCTTGATGATTTATTTACACTGCTTTGATCACTGACAATTTCCTGTAGAAATAAAGCTTTTTTATTTGGATATTTATATGCATATCTTTTTATGTTGAATACATTTCTACTTCTGAGTTAGTATATTAGAATGGATTTCCATTGTGGGCCATAGAGAATTAAACATAATTTGAATTATTTTCATTGGTTAATTTTGTGATTATTATATGGCAGATATTTCTTTATTTAAAATCTATATTGTAAATATTTCAAGTTAAAAATATTATAATAAAAAAAGATTAACTGAGAGAGAAAGTAATAGAAAATTGATTGCAGAGAGTATTCTGTAAAAAGAATTTTCAAACACAGCATTGTGTTTGAAGCTGAGACATTCTGTTATATTACTAGATATTTTTATTACTATATAATCATAATATAAAAAAATATGTTAATTATTATGACATTTATCAATGATTTTGGCTTGATACGTATCCCTCTTAGTTTGGAGAAAAGTCATATCCACATGTTTTTAGTCTTCATTTTTCTACAGGTGAAAACATGCTCACATTTGCATCGTCTTTGAAATGTTGAATTCTGTCTTTTTCACTTGCCTCCTCATTTTAGATAAATACTGTTTGCTACCCCTCCCCAATTTTTTTACTTTTCTGTTACTTCTAAGGGCAGTGTGTTTATTTGTCTCATCATCTTCTTTGAAGTTTTCTACTTTGGGAAAGAGAGCCTCCTTTATTATCCAATAAAAGAGGACTTTCTTTCTCATTTTTTTCTTTATATTTTCCAATTGACATGCCCAATTATTACTTCTAAACCCTCACTAGAATTAAATAAAACAGACCACAGAGATTGCCAGTTTTCTCTAGTCTCATAATGCCATAGGCAATTTTCCTTAAATATCAAGCTCCTTTTCTCTTTTTGTCAACAGTTGGAAAATTGACCTTTTTTCTCTGAAAGCAAGTGAGAGATCTTACAATTTTCGATATTGCTTGAATTTAATTTGAGCTACATTTTAAACTAGCTGCTGTCATGTAGCTACTAATTCTCACTCTGTTAAAATGTGTCTTTCACCAGAACACAGAAATTGTTACTACCTGTCTTCTATAATTTCCACAATGAGCTCTCATTCATAAATCTTTGAGAAAAGTGCCAAGCCAAAGCATTAGCTCAGACAAACCAGAAAGCAAATTCTTTAACAATATATAGTACTTTAACTAGAATAGAAAATGTTTAACACAACTTTGTTTTAGGAAGCATGATGGAAAGTTTTTTTGAAATCTTGGTTATTATATATGAGATTTTCTGTTTATTTTTTACATGTCAGGGTCATTTGAAAGAGTTGGCTCTCTACCATGTGATTTAAAAACATTGGAAAATGCATCCTGCCCTAAATGCTTCTCCAAAGGCATGTCCTAATTCTTCTTACTGTCAGAGGATTTTTTTTTTTTAAATAACAGAAGCCTTATCATGACACTTTGCTGCTCATAATCGTTTCATGGTTCCTCTTCAAATTCAAGATAAAGTTCAGAATCCTAAGCTTAGCCCATGATTCTTTTTTTCAGGCTCCTCTTTGTGCCTTATAAGTTGTCCTGAACCATTCTGAATAACTTGTGTCTCCTTCATCTCATGCTGTTCCTTCTTCACGTGGTCCTAAGTGTTTGGAATACCCTCCTCTTTTTAATAGCCTCCTCTTTCTACAAAACTCAGCTCATTTGTCGTATTACACATAAAGCCTTCACAGATGGTTTCCCCAAACTCCTTTTATATCCCTAGCATACTCTGTAAACCTCTTTATATTACTTATCAGTCTACTGTAATCAATGTTGTTTAGTTGCCTATCTCTGACATTAGATATATAAAAAATGCTTTATTCATGTTGTATTCTTAACACCTGATACAGTGCCTGGCACATTGTAGGTATTCGCTAAAGGTTTGCTGACTGAACATATGAATGGATAAATTAATGCCTGACATTTCAACAGTGGAAATTTATTTTATTGTTTTAAAGACCTAATTTACCAAGTTATTCTCTTTTAAAAAGCAAATGTTATAAATGAGGTAACATTAACTTATTATTATTATTTATCCCCTTCAATGCAACAAATAGCCATTTAAATTAGTTCATGTGACATCAGCCTGAGCTATAAAGATGAATTTCTTTACTATTTTGTGTAGTAAGGCCATGAGATTGAGAGAGGAGTCTTGGCTTTAAGTCTTGGTTCCACAGCTCAATAGTTATCCATCTTGGCTTTAGTTCCCTTATCACTTAAAAGGAGGAAAAAAATATTCATGCTCTGGAGTTATTATAAGGAGAAAAAAGAGGGATACATGCTGATATATGTATGCTTTATATATCCAAAGATGGGAATATATATTTGAACAGTTGGCTTCTCAATGGATGAAGAATGAGAAAAAGGGATGAATTTAGTTTGAAGGTTCTGACCAGTAGCTGAGTATGTATGGGTTTGATAGCAGTGCATGTTAAAAGATAAAAGGGGTACAAAAAGAGTGTTTGGCACATAAAATGGCAATGTCATGAAGCCTGCCTACTTCACAATTCTCCCCATGACTGATCCTACACATTCTAACAGTCTTGGCTAAAAGCCTTACAAAAGGTAATGTTAAAACAGCAGTCATGGAGCGATGGCTCATGTTCAGAATGATTACTTTCAAAAATAGAAAAAGCCAACATGAAAGATTCCACCATTTCCTAAACATGTGCAAATAGTGTAGTTAAGAAACCCATATGCTCCTCTGTTTTTTCATTTGGTTTGGATTTTATGCTGAGAAAAAACAATTGATTACTTATTACAAGTATATTGGACAGTTTTTATTAAGATGAATGACCATATAACTATGTGGCCCTGAATTGGTCAACTGGCTAAGATAAGTTGGTCTGATTTTGGCTGAAGTTTAAGACATAGATATTGTTTTTTTCAAATACTCAATTTAGGTATGTATTCTTATATGCTTTGTTAATGCATTTATCACCTGCACTGTGAACAAATTGCTTCAGAACAGTAATCTCATGAGTCTGCCATTTGGCACAGTTTTTTCCCCCCACTGTGGTAGAAGATGCACCAGTCACATGAAACTCTTTGATGTTCTTTGCCAGTTTCGTTATCATTTTTCCCACTACCTTTAATGCATTTTGATTAGGGCCTATTCAGTAAGAATATTAATAAATATATCAAGGATGATAAATTTCAGTAAGAGGATTATAAACTTTTTAAAAGAATGCTATAGTCACCAATAAGAAAGCAAAATATTTTTTATTTTGAAAGTTTTATGAGCTTTTTAAGAAATAGAGATTTAATCACAAAGTATACAAATTATACATCTTTAACCCTTTTTGACATAAAAAAACATCTTTATCTTTAAAGATTCGCCTGTGTCATGGCCCATTTCTTGAATCACAGGTCTACAAGGGATCTCTGGAGCTAATTTTTTTTTGTCTCTGTATATGATTAAGTATTATTTAAACAAGCTCAGACAGTTAATTCATAATAAGATATTAAAGTATCTTAAAGCGTCCTCCACCAACAAATCTTATTTACGTCTCATAAAATCCCTCTTACAGCAAACTACACTCTTGTTCTGGCTTCATTGAAGGTATAAACACCACCCCCCCTTTTTTTTTGTATTAAATCTTCATATAACTGAAAATTAGGATCAAGTCAAATGGCAGACTTTGATCTAAAAAAAAAAAAACAAAAACAGAGAGTAAAGGCATTTCAGTGTGTATAAATTGCCTAGATGTGTTTTGTGAAATGGGAATAATCATATCTCTGGTTTTTCTGAAGCATAAAAATTGATCAGTAGAAACTAGATTATTTTTCCTCGAGAGTTATGCACAATGGTAGAATTGATTTGGGGGAATGAGAATGATTTAAGTTCATACAGAACCAAACCCTGATACAGAAGATAATAAAATTTTATGTAGCAAGATTTGAAAGGTTTGGGCTCTTATAGAATTTTCTATTATCTTCCTTTAGTAATCTTAGGTGAAATTTTATTCCCTTGACTAGATGAATGGGAAATATATAAGGCTTTAGCAAATGTAGTGTTTATTGAAGGATGACCCTATCGTGTTGCTAAAGTGGCGTTCAGTTTTGGCTTTTGGCAATTAACCTGTGGAACCTCTTCAGGTTAGCTTCCTCTGTAACCAGTGTGCCAAATGCTGGCTGATTTTGAAGTGTCTCTTGCTTTCTTTGTGATACTGAGAGAAACTCACTGATTCATAGGTCCCTAGGAGAGTCAGGTCCCTAAGGGTTCACCGTGGTAGGAAAGAAGGAAGAGAGTGAGTGAAGTGGTGCATACCCCAGAGGCAGAATTATATTCAGACTGTATTGGGAACCTGATACCTTTTAATTTTAAACTCTCTTGGTCTAGAATAAAGACCTTAATGCTTGTTTTCAAATACAATTGTTTTAATTGCACATGAAAATAAAGGATGGAATGTTGCTATATTGGTTTCCTTTGTAGAATGAATGATTAGATAACAGAACCTCAGGCAGAAGTAAAGATTATAAACTCAGCTCTCTTTTCAAAAGAGGCATTTGGGAAAAGTAGTTTACTTAGGATGGTGGGTGGATACCAAGCTGTTTGTTTTGCTCTTCTCTTTAAGTATATTTTTAAAGCATTTAATTAGAAGAGAAGTATTTCATGGTATCTGTTTTCATACTATTAAGAATAGAATTGGTTTCAAGTAATACTCTATTAAGATTTACATATTAATGATTCTAAACCAATTAAAATATGCTTAGTGTGTAGGCTTAATCTATACAGTAAAAGTTGCCTTGAAAAACGGAATGTTTTGTCATATATGTCTCTTCCATACCCAAATTTGAAACTAAAATCTTATGAAACTGATTTTATTTTTGTCTTAAGGTGGCACCTTAAATTCATATACTGATGTTAGGGAAATGTTCATCCTTTAAAAATGAGCAATGCCTATATACCAATATATATATATTTTTCCTACAAAATGTACTTACATATAAGAAAATATATTTAATTTAATGCAATTATTTGATCTAGACAGGGGTTTTATTTCATCTAGAATTTGCTAAATACTCAATTGAAATGTATATAATATTTGATAACTATCTTTATAAATTATCAAGGTAGATATTGGCCTAAATCAAATTAAAATATCTATCCCTTGACTTCATTTAATTATACAACCTTAAAAATGTTATTTGATAATGGATATTTTATAGATCTGACATTTCATTATACAACCTTAAAAATGTTAGAAGATAATGGATATTTTATAGATCAACAAAAAAATGTTGCCATTTATTGGTTTGCTTTGATGCTTTTTAATTATATTAGCTTATTTGTCCTAACAGATCAAATAAGAAAATTCCATCCTTGAATTTTTTTGTTTTACTTACTAAAAAATGTACTTAAAAATGGTTATGTTTGACATGGTTTACTTGGAAAGTGAAAGCATGTGGAGCAGGTGAATTCTATTTTCCTTATCTTAATTTAGGATTACGGATAAATTCATAAGGATTAAATGAATGTCTAAGATCACACAGCAATAGATGGGAAGAATTGGGACTTGAACCTTCATCTTTGGATTCTGAATTCTGCGGTCTATTTGTTGCATGGCTTGGTGAATGTTTTGCTTCAAGGATGTGTCAGCTAGGTTTTCTAGAAGGTTGAGATTAAAACAATGGAATGCAAAGTTTAAACAGCCTTAGATTATATACCGTGGAACTGAATTTGTATTAAAAAATGTGTGTGTTCTCATTCAGCTTAGCTTTTTCAAAGTTACTTAACACAGCTTCAAGAAACAATTTCATTCTTGTGAGTATAGGTTATAAAAAGATAGCTACCATGTCCTGTGTATGTGCTAGACATTGAGGTAAACAAGAAGTCTGCATTGTTCAATACACTACTTGAAAAATGGGTAATAAATAAATACTGTAATTGACCCAATTTTACTGGTGAGAAAAAGTTAGAGAGACAGTAAAGTGGGTGAGCAGCAGTTAGAATGAGAACCCAAGTATGTTGGACTTCACAGCCTTCAGCTTTGAACTACTGTTCTTTGATCTTCTGACTTTTAAAAAATAAAAAATTTCTGTTGATAAAGCAATATATTAAAAAAGTTACTCTTCAAGCAAATTTAATGAAAATATTACATATATTAGAATAAACTTAATTCTTAATTTATACCCTACTTTTTTCAATATTGGTAGATATAATGAGAAGTTTGGTGGCTTTGAATTCCCACTTATTTGGATTCTAAAATGAGCTCTCTTTCCACTGTATAAATAACCCTGGCACTCAATTTCTGCATCTGCAAAACAGGATCTTATGCTCACTCTATAGAATTGTTCTAAGATTTGGATGATAAGTTTTGTATGGTGCCCCTGGTCATGATTATCATAAAACAGCTCTCATTTTCCTTCTCCATTCATACTAACAAATAAACTCTACTGTCCATGTGTCTATACACTTCTGGTAAGATGACTAATGTTCTTGCTTTGCTGGTTGAACATGGCTTTTTATTTCTACAAATGGCCTTTCTCTTTTAGTGTACTATCTTTCTAAGCACTTTGGCTGGGTCACTGCAGGTGTAACCCTTGAGCAGTGTCAGTAGCAACCTCCATGTGATGATTCTGATGACTCATTCTAGACACTGAGTCAGTGTTCAAGAAGCCAACCTTTTCTGACCTTTTTCTGTATCATAAACTTGCAGAAGCCTTTGAATGAGATCACTTAAGCACAAAGGACCTCACTTTTCTTCTCTATAAAAAGGAAGTAGCCAAGGATAACAGTGAATACAGAAATGGAATGGAGAATTTTACTTTGACATTATGACTGAGCTAACAAATGAGTAGCACTTACTTTATTTAATTCATAAAATAGCTATGGGAAAATAATGCTTTTGTTCCATGGAGGAAATCTAAAAGACACAGGACCAAGCTCTCCAGGCACAGCTATAGAGTTAATATGCTGAATATTAACCAAACTAATAGAACATTCTGCTTTGAGCTGCTAATCAAAAAACAAAGAAGAGTGATTATGGTCCTATGACAAAGGCAATCACTTTCTCAGGGACCTTCTCTAAACCCCTCCCACTCCTATATGTTTTTCAAGCACATATCACAACTTACACTTTCTAGTTAGATTATTTGCTTAGCATCCGCTCCTTCTTGAAGGCAGGGATCATGTCCATTTTTTTATGGCCATGTCTTTAGCATCACACCTTATTCCTGGCCCTGTGCTCATTAACTAACTGTGGAATAAAAAAGACTTGTTAGCAAACTATCCTAAAGCAGCTGACTTGATAGAGAGAATGCTTGGCTTCTCTGTAAGTTTGAAAAGGAAGAATTTTGGAAATAAATCAGGTATAATGAATAGAAAATTCATTGAAATCAGATATGTCTTTAAGTGTCAAATGGCAAAGTCAGTAACACCAATCATAGAGGTCTGTAGTATTAGGAACTAAGGGTAAGATGAACTAAGAACTGGAAACATTATTAAGGCTAGGAATGGAGAAGCAGACGGTATCAAGGCCATTCTTAGCATTGTGGTCATGTGGCCCAGAGAGGGGTGTACACAGAGGCCTAGAGTTGATGGAAGGTAGACATTATACAGAAGCCTGGTATCGGGGACTTGGCCATATTACTTCATGTTAGCTGACAGAAGGAGAAAAAGTACAGTATCACCTATTGTTTAAAAAGAGTTTATAGAGCATGTCTTTTGTGGGTTTATATTCAGAGCTAGTATTTAAGGAAAATAATGTTGCACTGATTAAAAGGAAATGAGAAGATGCGTGGGGCTAAGAAATGAGACCATAACTCAAAGCCTGCTGAAAAGACATACATGGAGCCCCTCTCAAGTAATTCCCACATGTCCTCTTAAAGTGGCGCTTTCTGAAGACCAGCAACTGCCTCTCCTGACAGGGTAATTAATAGCCGTGTGCCAAGGAATGTAAGAGATTCTCACTGTGGTCAGAGTCTTTCATCAAATGTAGCACTTGTGTGTCAGGGTCAGGACATTTCTTTGATGACTTTGGCTGCATTTCTGGCTTCAGTCTATGCAACTTTGAAATCTCAAAAGGATACCATTCCTTAGGACTTAGGAGACAGCATATAGTAGATTTATTCCACTTGCTAAAAGAACTGGCCAGGCTCAAGGAATGGCATTATAAAGAAGTGCTGCTACATGCAATCCCAGCTGTACACCCTGCTTGATTTAGAATGTGGGATTGAAGGAAGCCAGCAGTGGGAGGCTACAGCTCCTGGTAGAAAGCCAGGGCAGGATGTTATGTCTGCCAGGCCTCATTGCCAGGATGCCCAGGAACTGTGGTCTGTGCTCCAACATAAATCAATTCTAGATATTGACGAGACACTGCTGTCAAATGGTGAGATCTCTGCAGTCATTAAAGTGATAGTATATTTGGGGTTTATGGGAAGTGAGATGCTTTGAACACCCCTTAGATATGGATGACTAGAAATATTAAACTGAAGCTCGTAAGAGACTTAACTTTTCATTTTATTTATTCTGTACTTATTATATGCAAGATGAGGATAACAAACTCCACCTTGAAGATTTTTTTAAATTGAGGATTAAGAAAATGTATAGAGTTTAACATAATGTCTTAAGCAACAACAGTAATTTGATAAATGGTATGTTAAGAAATAGATTACCTTCACAACTAAATGAAGACTACATCCCAATTATCTCAGGACACAAGTGTAAAACCGAATCATGGATAACATAACAGCATAAACTTTCAAAGAAGATTACTTGCCCGCCCTTGACATCTCATTCATAATTAAAAGAAGGCTGGGGATTTAAATGTCATAAGTACAGAGATCTCACCATGATTTGGTTTTACAGTTGTGTCCTGAAGATAATTGGGATGTAGTCTTCATTTAGTTGTGAAGGTAATCTATTTCTTAAAATATCATTTATCAAACTACTGTTGTTGCTTAAGACATTGTGTTAAACTCTTTCTATACATTTTCTTAATCCTCAATTAAAAAAAAAACTTCAAGGTGGAGTTTGTTATCCTCATTTTGCATATAAAGAAACCGAAAACTTTCAGATACAGAGGGATTGCCAATGGAGTAACAGAGTTGGTGCATCAATTGATGGAGCTGGATGCGACATCAAAGCCTGTGCTCTTAACCCCAGCACAATGCAGCTTTCTGAGACAAGAGAGCTTCACTAAATGCAAGCAGTGTAGAGTGGTGGAATTAGCATGACTTCGAACTGATTTCAAGTTCTGACTCAGTTTGCTCTGTACTGGCTGCGTTTTTTTGGGTAAGTCATTAATTTCCCTGAACGTATTTAAATAAACATGTTCTATATTGGAGATATTATTATTATTCTACATCATGATGTTAGTTTGAGGATCTTATGAGGCATTGTATGGGAAAGTACTTTACAAACAGTAACCTGTATATAATATTAGTTACTTTTAACCAAAACCTTTATACTATATCTCCATTAGAGACAGAGAATATCTACCTTCTTAGCTTTGGTTCAGTTTGGTCAAAACCACATTTAAAAGAAAATCTGTTTGGAAGTTATGTGTGAAATGGCTCATTTGGCAGTCTCTCCATGGGGTTTTGGTTATATTCCCGAAAACAGCTGTGAGAAGTCTCAGATCCCTGTCCTGCAGATACCAAGTTGTGCATTTGGTATTAATCTATTTAACAGGGCCATTGAGTGCAAAGGAAATGCTGAAAGGGAAGGATACAATGAGAGGGGACATCCAGCTAGTATGCTCCATGTAATATTTCAGTGTAATTGGTGCATTGTTTCATTCTTCGTCATTTTGGTGTCTCATTATCATTTAGGTCTAGTAACTTACAGTGAAGTTGATTAAAAAGTAAGGTGCAGGTACCACTTTTGGCTTGTAAACAAATTCCCTTTTCCTGAGCCTGTAAATCATAGAATTATAAAATTTGGGATATCATTTTCAATCAGTACTATGTTCTGTACAGTTAGATGTTCTTTCTCTGGCCATGGGAGAAAGGGATATAATGCAAAACAATCTCTTTCCTGGATTACTGCCCTGGGCCCTTAACTGAACTTTGTACCCCTTTCTTTCCTTATTTTCTACCATATTAGCTGAAGTAAGTTTTCTGAAGTTTAAATCAAATCCCATTGCTTCCCTATTAAAGCCATCTAGTTGATTTCCAGTGTAACCAGAATAAAATCTATTCTCTTGAACATGACTTGCAATGCCCAGACTTTCCTTCCGACTTCTTAAAATTTTCTACTTCTTTACAGCATTTCAGTGGTCTGAGTTTCTTTCTGCTCTTCATCAGCTTGTTTCAAGTCGTGATTCTTGATGTCCTTATGCTTGGGGTGCTCCATCTCCTGATTCTGACATGCCAGCCTTGTCAGCACTGAGGTTGAAACTGAAAGGTTATGTTTTGGAGAGGCTTTCCCCAAGTACATTACATACACCTGCCACCCAGGGCACTCTAGACCTAATGCCCTACTTATTGTTCTTCTTTTGCTCATTAGTGGTATCTAAGTTATTTTGTTTGCTCACATGCTCATTATTAACTGTTTCTCCTCATTAGAATCTTAGCTAATCTACAATAATTATTACTTACTGCCTTTGGTTGTACCCTGGGAGTCTGTCACAGGTATTTAGTAATGGTGCTCAGTAAATGACCAATGATCATTTAACTGAGAGTTTGTGATTAAGTCACGTACTCTGTGTGATTTAGTTTCTTTATCTTTAGTTTCTTTTCCTTTTTTAAGCCTTTTTTTTTTTTTTAAGGCAAAAGGCTTTATTATTTAGGATCAACTCAAAGTCTGACAATGACACAAACAGGAATAATTATGACCTCATTCCTTTTGACCTTTGGCACCCATTTGAAGTACTAGTTTTTCAAGTGAAGTAAAAAGATAAGAATCCCATTTTTAGGAGAACACAGTCTAGTGAGGTAGGCAAGTACATAGTCAAATAACTCTGACACATTCTGATTATTATGCAGGATTGCTGAGTTGCCCAACTCTGGAGGTCTCACTCAGTTTGTGGTTTGTGGTGCCCAGCTTCACTGCCCTAAATTATGTGGTAAAAATTGCATGGTTTTAACACCTTTAAGGTATCAACTCATATGACATTCATAAAAAACTGATGAGGAAGGTACTTTAATTTTCATATTTATGGTTTAGTATAATGTGAGTATATATGCTATTATTAATTATTATATATACTATTAATATTATATGCTGAATAAATTTAAAGTTTAATTATTGCCTTCTCTGCTTTATTCTCAAAACTAGGAGCTCTAATTTTTATTTTTTTCTCAAATATTGCTGATTCTGTCTCTTTAAAAAAATTCCCTGAATACTCTTTAGCATTACCATTGTTAAAGAGTAATGATGAAAACTACAGTGAGGTGCTTGGGGATGTAGGAAAATAGTGTTTGACCATGAAAGTCATTTGATCATTCCAAGACTAACCATGGTCCTGATAGTTGCCACAAAAGAAAGTCAGCATTACAGTCTTTTTCTGTCTTTTTTGGGGACAATTGTTATGGATAATTTATGTAAATTGTCTGCTGTCCTATTGGTGGCTTTAGTCAAAGCAATGCAGGGCCAGCCAGTCTGTTGACAGTACAGCTTGTATCTTCACCAGATTTTCTTTTTTTGTGTATTTTGAAAGGAACAGGCAAAATGAATTCAAAACAAAACCTCCTCAGAGCATCAGAAAGCATAAAAAACATTAAGCCTTTAAACCTAGACATTTCTTAATGTATGGAGACAAATGTGTAATTAAATCTGGAAGTTTTTTTCTTTTCATCTTCTCTTTTTCTTTCTTTTTCTTTCTTTTTTTTTCTTTTCTTTTTTGGAAATGCAATGCAAAGAAGCCCAATTACTTGTGATAATGAGAGTCAGGGAACAACGGCATCCAAAACAAGAAAAAAATGTGTTGCTATGTGAATGGAATCTTTTGAAGAACAATTGTAATGGGAAGCTTTTTTGTACTAGGCTAGAAATTATAGCTAGAGTTACTGCAATGCTACCCTTTAAAGTTAGATTATTAAGGCAAAGCCGTTTTCTTTGAGGTGTGTGGCAAGAAAGAGTTTTATCAAGCATGAATTGAAGATGTGTAAATGGCGGTCAGCATATGGTGTCTAGTAAGGAGGGCAGATCCAGGGTATGAGCTGAGACTGCCAAGACAGAGAATGTTAGGAATGGGGCCATCTTACAGCCCAGCCTTTCCTACATTACCGTTTTGTTCCACTTTTTAGCATTCTTTTTTTATTTAGTGATCTAAATTTCAGGATAAAATCTTGTGTTTTGTCTTTTATTCATTCTATTCTGATTTGATTAATTTTAAATGTTGTTTGCTTTTATTGTATTTTCCTCTGTTGGAATATTCATATGTATATTCCAGTTCCCTTGGAATGTTCATTTTATTTGAATCTGAATAAGAAAGTGACACTAAGTGAATTGGAAGAATTCATAGCAATGATTTTTAGTAGCTGCTTTTATAGTCTTTCCAAGATTTAATGATATTTTTTTTTACTTTATTATTATTATTTTTTTGTAATGAACATTTCCAACAATATCACTAGGAAGAAATATTTTTCTGATATCCTCTTTGAGGCAGGGAGTATGAAGTCACAGTTGAGCACAGCTGTCTCTCCAGTTCCCTTTGGAACTCCAGATTCCTCAGCCAGCTTCAAAATTCCCAGCTCAGTGACAACAAAACAATGAGGTTGAACTATAATATTTTCCCTTTTTAAAGTTACAATCTCCTGACTTTTGGATTCTGCAAAATGCATCCAACATTTATTTTTTATTCAACAAAATGGAATTAGATGAGCTATACTGAAAACACTTTGCATCATCTAAAGAACAGATTTTTTTTTTTTTGACAAGCTAGTTACTTAGTATTTGTTCAGCACTGTGCCAGGCACCCCAGAGAGCTCAAGAGAAAATAAATTACAGTTGCTGTTCTTAAAGAATATGTAATTTTTTAAGGTATTTTAAATAAATGCATTCAAAGCAAGGAGTCCAGGGGTGAGTTTCAGGTATGTGCAATATTGTAATTACATTTGTTCTTTTTCTGGGGAGGGTATCTAAAGTTTTCATTATATTCTAAAATAATTTTGTTTATAAAAAAGGATTAAGAATCACAAAAGTAGAGAAATAAAGAGTTACAAATCTATGTAATTCTGATTCCAAAAGGACCAGGAGTTCAGAGAAGAGACCTCAGTGTATCCTGAACAAATGTGGAAAAGCATTGTAGAGTGTGTGACCCTGAAGAATTTGGTAGGCAGAGGAGAAACTGAACAGAATTCTAAGCAAAAGTATGGAAAAATCATCTACCACCTTAATTTGGAAACTAAACATGGTACAAACTGTGTTTTTGATATAGGAACATAATTAATGAATGAAATATATGAAGCCACAAGAAACTGAGTATGGATTTTGGCTTTTCCATTTACTAATTATGTGATCAGAATCTCTCAGAAGGTCAGTTCTCTCATTTGTAAAATTGGGTAGTACCTCTTAGAAGTAGCATGAATATTAAATGAGATAATATGTATAAGGCTACTGGCAGACAACCTGATTCATGTTAAAAGCTCTATAAGTATCATTTCTCTTCTCTTTTAGATTTGAAGTGCACTGGCGTTTGGTACAGATCATGGTAGATGGAATAAGTGGTCAGGAAAGACAGAATTTGAATGTTGACTGGACTTTTTGAAGAAAGAGTCATAGAAGCATGCAAAGAACTAATTGGATTTCAAAAGGCAACAGAAAAGTTGGTGGACATTTAGTAGGAGAACAATAGAAGCAAAGGTATCGATTAAGGAAATAGTACGATGTGACTAAACTAATGCTAGGAACAGAGAGGACCCCAGGTCCTTTGCGCAGGCTTGAAGGATTTAATTTTCATTAAAAAAGATCTAGGCATTACCTCTTGAATGCCAAATTCCTAGTCTTGATCCAAATGTGTTAGTCATTTAGATATGCAGATTATGACCACTCAAGCATTAAAACCACTATTTCATCTGTAATTTTCTTTGACTTAGGCTTTGATCAAGGGTTGTCTCTTTGGGTTGTAATCCTCTAACTGAAATATTAGTCTCCAACATTTCCTTGTACTGATTTATTTTTCTTGATAACATTTATAGAAGCAGTACATTATAGAACAAGGCTCAAGAGGGAAATACTTAGTCTATTTTGCACATTACTATATCCTTGTTTGTAGAACAGTGCCTGGTATTTATTTACTCTCTATATATTCATTAGATAAGTAAATAACACCTGCAAAACATTTAGGAACAAGAACCCACCATATTTACCAATAGACTAGCTGTCAAGTACCAAAATAGGCAAGAGTCAAAGCTGGCAACAGTCCACAGTTTTATCTTCCAGTTTTGTTTGTTTTCTTTTTTTTGTGTGATTTTTTTAAATCAAAATGTGCCTATCTATTACTGGTTTTGGATCTCTAAGCCAAAATGTAAAAAAAATTACATTTTGGGTTGAATACATATTATTCTATCAGATTTTAAAAGACATTCTGCTTCAAATTAAAAATTTAGGTGGGTGAAGTTAAAATGTCAATTAGATTAAATTGATTTTTCTTTTGATTTATCTTAATCTATGGTCAATGAAATCAACCTTTCATAAACAATATGTATGTGTGGGTGAGGGATTACTTTGGGTAATAAAAATAGATTTATAAGTAAATAAGTCATAATTGAGTTGGATTCTGTTGATTAAAATTTTTTTTCCTAGAAGAGATTTTAAATGACTAAGTGTTCCATGCCTTAACATCAGCACAGTATTCTTTTTCTGCAGGATAGAAAGAATGGACTAATGCCCTGTGATAGACATGGATGAGACTAAATTTCAGAATCAAAATGCAATTAGATAAGAGGGGTTTTTTCTCTCATCTCTCTAGTATATTTGAATTTATAAATACCAGTTTCTGAAATTTAGGTGACAGTTTTTCATAACTAATGGGCAGCCCACATATTTTTAGTCACTGGACGCTCCATTGGAAGAGAGGGTGGGTATGGCCTTTGTTGCTGGAGGTGTGGAGGTTGGACTGCAGAGTGGGGAAGTTAGTAGTACAGGGTTTCTGGCATAGGATGCTGTGATTCCTCCATAAATACAAACATTGAATGCAAGAATATTTTGGGATATTATACTGAGCTTAATTATTTTTCTTTCCTTTGGAAAATTACAGATGAAATAGTGGTTTTAATGTTCAGGTGGTCAGAGTCTACATATCTAAATGACTAATACATTTGGATAAAGGTTGGAAATTTGGCATGCAAGAGATAATGCCTAGATCTTTTCTTATGAAAATTAAGTACTTTTACTTTACTGGCCCAAATCCCTTGCTATGAAAATTGTGATTAATGTCAGTACATTAATTTTAAATATTTAAATCGGTCAAATGATAGACACCATCATGTGTATATATTCACTTTGAACACTCCAGATTTTCAAATGTTTGTAGATATAAAATTATAAGCATCATTTTCTGTCATATAATGGGCTTCTTTTGTTGTCTTCTATTTGGTCATTTATTGCTTATCTTTAAAGATAAATAATAAATTGAATTCAGGTTCTGTAGTTAAACTACATTGATTCTGCTTTTTGTAGATTTGAAAATTTTTTATGGAGTTTCAATTTCCTATCAGTTGAATATCAAGGCAATGCTCATTGTCAAGAAAAGACTGAATATTTATATACTCCAGATAGTTGCTAGCAATATCTCCCACATTTTCAATTTTTTAGTTTTGATATGGTGACTTTTTGTCAGTATTCATCCTTTATATGGTTACGATTAATTAAAAAGTTATATACTTAAGATTTCGATTAGACTGTTGGTCTCTTTATGCTCAATTATACAGCTATGTATTTTAATGGCTTGTTATATTTTGTGATACTTGTGTTATGCCTACTTCTGAGTAATATGGCCTATTAACAATTCAGGTACATTCCAATTATACCAGTAAATGGAGAAAATAGGTAGGAACTTGCAGATAAGGAATAAAGAAAGGAAATACTGGATCAAAGATAAATAAGCATAAGAAGAAAATGAAGAAAGAACATAATAGAATTTTTAGATGAGGTAGAATTAACATGAAATGGCCAAACCTGAGACAAAGGTAAAACACAGGGACAGGGCAGTTGTAAGAAGGGTTAACAAAGAAAAAACAAAAAAATTGAATATTAAAAAAATACTTATTGTTTTTAGAAGTCCATTTAAACTAAATGTAATCTTCAGCAGTTGTTATCAAGGAGGAATTATCTTTATATTTAATTCAGATAACTTCAACCAAAATATTTTTTCTTAATATTTGTTAGTTGGAAGATCATTTGTGAATTATGAATAATGCTTTATAAGCATAGAATTGGATACTGCACTAAGATATTAGCAGTTTTTTGTAGTTTATTTTTTTCACATTACATAAATTGATAAAATAAACTTAACCAAAAAATTATAATAAGCATTTTATATTTTAATAGACAAAGTTTTAAAAATTATTTAAAAGTACAAAATGTAGTGTGAATTGGAGTATTCAAATTTTTTCATATTTTCTTTATTGTGTCTATAGGATGTTTATTTTTGAAACAACAAGACTATTTAAAAATTGTCCAATTTTTCACACAACACTGATAGGCTAGCTTGTTGAAGAGTCTTTAACACTTTTTTACTGCTTGTATGTTTGCTGTAATAGATTTGGAGCATTAGATTTTGGGTTTCAAGCAGAGAGTAGAAACAAATGGCCTATGAACCAAGTTGCTATAGATCTGGCCCACAAGTTTTAGTTCATATAGTTCATATAAATTTCTCACTGTATTTAAATTTTTTTCACTTAGTTGCCAAGTAATTTCATGTAAAAGCAAAGCAAAACAAAATAAACTGAACTAATAGGTATCTTTTGAAAAGTTGGAAGATGTGGCTACATCGGACCCATACTCTCACCTGGCAGTATTGCCTGAATTTGGTGACCCATTTAGAATAGCCTGTATTTTAGTTCACAGCAGTGCACATCCTTTCTTACTGTACTGTCACCTATCTTGCTGCACTTAATTATGTCACTTACCTGATCTCTTCAGGCATTTGAGTTTGTGACTCATTTTATTAAACTGAAGTAACAATGATGAATTAATTATGACTTCTTTCTAAAAACTCAAAACTCTTTATTATTGTGAATGTGTTAAGGTAGTTTATTTTAAAATGAGCACTTTGATAATAAAGGCAGCTAGAATTAAATATTAAAAGATATTTTATAAAGGTTAATTTTTACTTCATTTTGTTTAGTATTTGTATTAATTACATCTTGTTTTCCTGGTTTATTCATTCATTTTTCTTTTACCTTTTTAAATATGAGTATGAGGTTACAACTTTTTGGTTCTTATGTATTAATAATAATGCTACTCAAATATATAAGATTCTTTCTGAATAGATCTTGAGCTATTTCTAAAAGAAATATTTTTATTTTTTTTAAATATATTTTGTAAATTTAAATTTGATTATGTCTGATTCAGGGGTTAAGAAAAACATTTAGAAAATGTCATTGCAATAAGCTTTACAATTATCTTTTTATCATTTCTAAATTTATTGGTTAATTGCCTGTGAAATTTCTTCTTTTTAAAATATGTTGAAATTCTTGATTGCTAATACTTGATGCATTTTTACAAATATTCCTGAGTTATAAGACATGAATATATGTTCAGTACTTATAGTATAAAATAAAGATAAAACAGAGATAGATGGAAAATACAGATGACATAACTGAGCCTTTTAGTTGTATTTTTTAGACTCCTCAGTTCTTAAAAAAAATGATTTTGTTTTATATTCTGTTCTATTCTAAAAGATATAAATTAGCGTCTCATACTATAATTGCATGTTTATCAAGGTCACTGTGTACTTTTAGCAAGTTTGAGTCTTTATATTTAACTGCAAAGTTTAAAGATCTTTATAATTGTCTTTTATGATTATATTTTGTGCCTCTTGTCCTATTGAATGATTTAACTTTAAATTCTACTTTACTAATATTGTCACTTTTACTTTGCTTCTGTTTGCATTTATCGAGTAGCTGAGCATTTTATTTTAACCTCCTTGCTTTATGTATGCTATTAAAGAAAAGAAAAAAATAGAACAGGGTTTTGGGTTTTGTTTTGATGTCTTTTTTTTAAGTATCTTGTCTTTTGCAATAGAGGAAGTCGGTCAAGGCAGTCACATTTAGTGTAACTAATGATAGCTTTATTGCATGATTTTTATTCTGCTTTCTGGAATTTTCTAGTTATTTTTTTATTCTTATTTTTCTCATGTAAAATGATAAAGGATTTTTTTCTCTAAACTGCTAAATTTAGAGCTTTTAGAATATTTTTCCACTATACTAGTATTTACCTGTTTATATCATTAGTTTTCAAATTTACATTATGTGATTATTATTTTAAAAAAGAAACAAACAAATATAATGTTCTTCTGTTCACAAAGGAAGGTAATTTTTAGAATGCATATATTTGCCACCTTTCCCTAACTCATTTCTAGTCTCTAACATTTGAAGAGAGAGTTTAATATTCTTAATTCCAGAATTATTCAGCTTTATCTTTTAATGTATCACTTTAGATTTTAAAACCTACTTAGTGACAATATCGGATTTTGACAACTTTCAATGAAAACCCATATACTACTGGAGAAAATAAAAATTGGCATTACTTCAGAGGATGGATATTTATTAATATACAATAAATTGATATATGTACCTTTGTATATTCTCTAGAGTAACTATTGTGCCAGGAAATGTGAATAAAGCAATACTGCTTTTAACTGCTAACTACCAGGGTTCTCCAACAAGAAAATGGACAAATTATGCAATGAGTTCATTGGATTATGATCTTACTGTGAAAGCAGATTATCTACAGAAAAACGTGCATGAATTTAAGAGGCATAATATTGCATGAAAGCTAAGTTCCAAAAAAGAGAGTAAATTCCAGAAAATTACATACAGTCTAACATCAGTTTTTATAAATTTTAAATACAAGAAAATACAATAATATATCTTATAGAGATATACATATAAATTTTTACAGAACATCGATTCAGGAAAAGCAAGAAAATGATAATGTTCATTGCTAGTACAGTGAGGCAGGAGTATTGTATATTGTGGCCTAGGGTCAAAGTGTTAGGACAGTCAGATGGTTGGTTCATAGATATTTATTTTCTTATAGTGCTTTATAACTTTTATGTGTGTAACTTATTTTATAAGTAAAAACATTTCATTAAATAGAATTCCAGAAACGAATTTGTATTTATAACAAAGCCTATCAATTGTCTACCTCTTCATGGAGATTATCCATACAGATTTATCTGTGTGTTTTATTACAAGGCTCATAGCTCACCACTCTTTTCCTCCCTTCATCTTTTGCTATTCTGATTTCTAGTTTGCTCAGTTGATTTTTGGTACATTTTTACATATTTATTCAGATGGGAATATGCGGACGCCATATTCTCAGATTCTGTGATGATGTACCTCTTTTATTTTCCCAGGTGACAGGTGTCTCATCTGGGTATGGGTTCCTGATTACAGTCCTTTTAGTGGTCTGTGAATGTTAGCTTCTATCTTTTGGGATTTCGGATAAGTTTAAATGCTAGTCTGATTCTTTTTATTGACAAAGTTATTTACTTTGAATGAAAGCTTAGAAGAATAAACCCTATCTCAGGAATTTAGAACAATTTACCAAAATACATATAAAAATAAAGGTTTTTTTTTTTTTTCATTAGTCTTTTCTGGGATATGGTGAATCTTTTCAATTGGCAGCTCAAATGTTTCCTTAGTTCAGAAAATGTTTTGTCTATTGTTGGCTTGATTATTCTCTCTCCTCCATCTGTTCTTTTTCCTTCATTTGAAATTCTTATTATTTGCATCTTTCTGTATTTTTCCTTCAGACTCCTAACTTTTCTCCTATGATTTTTTTAATATTCTTGTATTTTTTCTCTCGGTTTTGAGATATTCTTTCTCATTGATCATTGTCAATTCTTAAACATTGTCACCTTCTTTTTCATTTCCTTTACTGAGTTTTTAAAAAATTAAGGTTATTTTTTAACATCTACAGGATATCCTTATATGGTCTTAGTTTTTATTAGTTTCAAGTAACCATGTTTTTCTTAATGAACTATTTAAAATAAAAGCCTTCAGTTTGGGATCTTCTGCTTGAAAGTCCTCCTGTAGGTTTCTGAATTCCACTGCCTTTTGGAAGCCATCGGGTCAGGTTAGTAGGGTCCTGTAAGTGCTGGCCAACATGGGAAGAGTATGAACCCAATATTTTTTTCCCTTAGTCTGCAGTGTATAGATAGGAAACTTGAAATCCAATGAGGCATTATAAAGGAGTTTCTTGGGTGCTCCCAGACCTGCTGGTGTGCAATGGAAGCCTTAATCCATAACTTCAAAGATATTTAGCAGTTTGGCTCCAATTATGGCTCCCCTGAGTCATGCTCAGACTCCATATGAGCATGACTTCCCTAAAATAGCTGACAAAGCTTCAATGATGAAGTTATCCCTGGGTGTGCTAAGGTCCAAAAACAATCACCCCAGGCCACTGGTTTCTGGACTACCATTAAGACACAAAGAATAAACAGTTTTTCTTCAGTGACTGCTGAACACGAGAGAGTATGGTGGGAACATTAAGGTTTAAATTCAGGAGATGTCTTTCCACAATCTCCCAGATCTTTCTGTAAGACTGATCAGTTACACATAAAAGCTATTGCTTTTATGAGGTTTACTATGTCTTGAGCAGTATCTACTTTAAATCATCACATTAGTCTCTCTAGATAAATAATAATTGCCATGTTTTAAATGAAGAAACTGAGGCTTAGATAAATAAGTAACCAGCCCGTAATTGCATCCGTAAGTGGCTAAGATTTTTACTCCAATTTGTCTGGACTCTAAACTTTGTACTCTTTCTAGTAGGTGAATCTTTTACTTTTAAGTTAGCCTGAACTTGTTTGCAGAGGAATTGTGAAATTTGCTATGATGTTTCCTCATTTCTTCTAGCACGTATATATGAAAGTATTATTTTGGAATGATAGCTACTGTAAAGTAATATGGCTGAATCTGATAGATTAAATTTCATCTGAACCACTTAGAAAAAATGCTTAAGTATCCATGCACAACAAACCTATCTCAGCCTTGAAACTACCACATTTGGCTCATGAAAACACAGTTTCTTTTTCAGTTTAGAATGGATTTAAGCAAAACAAAATCCATTTACGAGAAACTGTGCGGGTTGGGGGAGCAAGTTATAATTGCTGGGTTTATGAAATTCAGCAGCTGTTTTTGAAATGGATACGGGCAGTTAAAGGCTTAGTTGTGGTAAAAAGTAGGCCCAATTCTGAACTTATTTTTAAAATAATTGCTTCTAAGATGATTAAACAACAATATTAGACAAATGGTTCTAGAAGCTCTGGAGGATTAATAGGAAAAAAATTGCAGTGTTTACATCTTTTGCCCCTAAATGATCTTCAGTTCAATAAACATGGAAAAGGCAAGATAAACACAAATATGCAAATACAAATAATCATTTTATGTAGCTATAATTGGAACCAAATTTTAACCGTTCTATTCTTTCCTCCTCTAATTTTTAAATTAAAATTTGCCCTTAAACTCACTGCCATAAGATATACTAAGGAACTAAGTAGTTGGGGAAGTGCAGTGGCTAATGAGTGAACATGGATGTTTCTGAACCTATAAAAAATAATGAAGCAGGAGGGAGAAATACATCATTATAGTGAGGTTAGGAAAGGCTATAGCAGGTAAGGGTATAATTGTGACAGCAAGTATCTCATTTTGTGTTGTTCCAGACCCCTTCCTAAATGCTTTATTTATGTTATCTTGTTATTTTATAATAACTCATTAAATTAACTTTTTTCGTATTTGGTGGATGTAGAAACTAAAGGTTAGAGAGGTTAAGTAGCTTGCCCAAGGTCACATTAGTCTATTGCATATCTACTTTTTATAACACTAGTCATTCTGAGTAAACATCTATGCTTTAATTAATTTTTCTTGGATGTATTCAGTTAGCTTCTTGGATGTATTCAGTTAGGTCATTTTATAAAGAGGTAGATGGAAAATAACTCAAAATATTGTGCCAAAGAACTGCTTGGTATTTATTCATTGATTTATTCAGCAAACATTCTTTCTTACTATCGATTGAAGTAATGTGACAGCTCCCAGAGGTCATAGGCCTAAGGACAATTCTGGTGACTTTATAGTCTACTCTGAAATTGTTTTCTTCCCTCTCCCCTTTTTTTCTTCATCTTTTGTGATGTGAATACAGGATTTAAAAGTAGATTAGGTTTATATACAGGATTCTCCTTACTGCTTTCAGAAAATAAGAGTGTCTGGAGAGCTCAGTTTTAATATTTATCAGGTAAAAGTGATTCTCTTGCTGCTTTTTCTGAATATTTTAGGAAAGGTAAAAAACATTGACTTAGGCCTTATTTTTCTCTGTTTGCTCTCACGGCTTACTCTAAAATCACATTCTGTATGGTTCCCATTATATTCCTTTAACTCTTGATTTTTAAACTTAAAAATTGTCATGTTAAAGATATTTGCAAGAAACATATTCAAATAAATGGATGTATTTCATATTTGTCCTCTGCTCAGTTGAAACCATAAATCTAGCAAAAATTTGAGAAGATTGACTGGTCATTTCATTAATCAGAGATTAGTTTTGGAGAAATCTTTCTTCTTCTGACAGAGAGGTTAGTAAAATAGACTAAACATTTCAGACAATACATAAAAGATGAAAAATGTTATTTTAGTTCTATGTGTATTTGATTTAATAATAAACTTTATAATTAAAGCTCTTTATGAATGATTATCCTCCCTTTTTCAAATCTATTTATATCCCATGTTATATTATTTTTTAGTTTATCATCATAGAAATATGCTGTAATTTCTCTCAACTGTCACCTTATTTTTCTGCTCTCTTTTAGAGGAACATTTCTCCAACGAGTTGTCCTCATTTTCTCTCCACATTCTCTGTACTACCAGTCTTGCTTGAACCTACCACTCTCAGATTTTCAACCCTCAATTTCAGAGACTGCTCTTTTCAAGGTCACTAGTGACCTCTAGTTGCTAAAACTAAGGTGAAATCATTGATCCTGACTACACTAAAATTTATCAAGAGCATTTGGCACAATCGATCATTCCTTCTTGCATGAAACATTTGTTTTACAGATCATTTATTTGGTTTTTCTTTTACCTTCTATCTGCTCTTTCTCAGTCTCTTCTATTTTCTCCTCTGCCTGATGTCCTAAGGATTGAGTTCCTTCAATCTCCCAGTTCTCCAACTTTTCTATTTTTCTCTTTAGGTGATCTCTTCTAGTCTAAGAAATTTATATTCCATCTACATGATGATATACACAGTTCTATTCCCCAAAGTCTTCATTCTTGCATTCAGTTGCTCTAGATGACATTAATATTAGAATACGTTTCTATTACTGAAAGGCAGTACAACTTAGTGGTAAGAATATAGCATCTGGAGCCATATCAACTAGGTTTGAAACCTGGCTCTAGCATTTACTCTGTCTGACCTTTGATGAGTTACTTAACTACTCTCTGTGTCAATTTCCTTTATTTATAAAGATAAATAAACTGATATTTGGAAAGCATTTAGAATAGGACTTGGCATATACAAATCCTAGGTAAAAGTTTTATTATATTATTATTATTAGTTATTATTATTATTATTAAATTCACATCTGAACTAGACTTATTTTAAAACTATGCTCAGAAGTAAAATATATAGATATAGTGGTAGTAACAAGACTACAATTTGATTATACTCAATATACAGGTTATATATATAGGTTACAGTTTGATTATACCCAATCATTAATAATCTTTCTCTCAAGTCTTATTTTAGGAGAGAACACACTGTACTAATCCCTGTATATGAGTATCACATCGTACAATGAATGTGGGTTTTTGGAATCAATTCCCCCACGAGCTATGTGCCTTCAGGTTACTAATGTTAAACTTTATTCATCTCATTTTAAAATATGATATTTATACACCATAAAGGTCTGGTATAATAAGCAAATGAGAGAACATAAAGTACTTTGCAGAATGGTTGATACTGAATAAACCAATAACTTAGTAACTCTGGCAATGAAGAATAAGGATTAATTCTCAAGGCATATAACTATTGCTCTTGCTTCAATACCTTATAGAATGTTACTGGTGGAATTTTATGAATGGCTATATATTTTTAGTTTTCAATGAAATGGATAAAAACAGACCATAGACTTTCCCTAACAATTCTACTTAACAACAATAAGGAAAGAGAAAACCCCACACATTTGGAAGCTATGATAGTGGCTATAGAACGTGTACATCTGGTAAGAAATCTTCAGTTTACATTCACTGGCTTGTATGTTTTCTATGGAGTTAAATTTAACCCTTTCAGTTATCTTCATTTAGAGAGCCTATAATTTGGAGATTATTTTTCAAGCAATTCAGTACCCTATAAGGAAAAACTGAAACATGTCTTTAACATTCTCAATCTTTCCTTCTGGCATCTTTACTCTGTTTGTCATGATCAAACTCATTTGAAGCATCTTATGAGCCAGTGCTCTTCTTCCAAATTTGAAAAACTGCTCTGAGGAAAATAATAGTTACATTTTTAAATACTGTATGAGAGGCTCAAATCAAAACAATTCATTCCATATTTTGCTCTTTGAAATAAATTCTTTTGTAAAATTGCAGATATCTTTCTCTGTTAAAAGATTTATTTTCAGTAAACATGTACAGGAGGAGCTGTATTCCATGGGTAGTGGCACTTTCTGAAAATTTCTGAAAGCTCATCATGTTAGTGAGAACCTAATTTTTCTGCACTGCCCCTAAGTAGCTCCACGAAGACACAAATCATTGATTTTAAAAATATGTACATATATAGTAAGAAATTTAAATGTATATATAATAGAAATATGTAATATATATTAGAAATATATGTATACATAACTTAAAATATGTATATATGATAAGATATATTTATAATTTAAAGCATATTTATAAATAGTTAGAAATATGTGTGCATAAGCATATACATACATAATTAGAAATCTTACTTTTTCTTTAGCTATCGGTAATAAATAGTATTGAGGGAGTTCTAAAATATACAGACCTTGAAAAAATGTCCAGATGACATTTATATTCTATGTCTTTTATTAAGGGCCATTTTGGCTACTGCCATATTTTGTTTCTGGGCTAGCTACTGGGCCTCTTCCAAATTAAAGGTACGTAAGCTGTGCAGATGTCACCTTAGTCATCTAATTTGCATTTAATGATTATATTTGAAAAACTATTCTAAGTGATGGAATTTTCCTCTGGAAAAGAAGAGTCAAATCAGCCTCACTACATAATTCTCTCTTTTGTCCTCACTTTTTGAAAATAGCATTTTTTTCTTCTCTCTCAATTTTTATGGATAAACAGAAATGTGGCTGTTTAATAAAAGCTTCCACCACTACCCTTGTTTCAGGAAGATAACCTGATTCCTTCTTGCCACGTAAAGAAGCTGGGTGATGATAAAGATCCATTTTTGTTGCCCAAAAGCTTCATACACTCTCCATTGATGAAATCACCCTATGACAAAGCATGAGAACAATGCGTGCAAAGAAATTATTCTTGACATATCCCTTGGGCTATTGACTTTCTTGTGCTGGGCAGTCCATTGAGATGTACTATTATTATTTCCCATTTGATTATGTGTGTGCATATGCTGTCAGTTTGCATTGCTAGGATAAGCAGTTTGAATTTGATGATTCAGTGTTTTAAGTGCCATCTCTTCCCCTTAAACAAAATCTCATTTTCTGGCAATTTCAAGGCTTGTTAAATTAGGCCACAGAAGAATATATATGCAATTTTTATTTTCTTTTTCTGTTCTCCCTCTCATCATTTCCCCTGGTAGTAAGAAAAGGGAAGAAATCCATAGAATTTTTAGTACTACACCTAACACTTTGAAAAATCTGTGTTCAAGTGCAAGTAACGAACCCTTATTTTTGGTCCTTTTAATTTCCTAATTAAGAAGTACGTTTTCATTAGTTAGGAAGAAAAGATGATCTTAGGGACCAGTCAAGTTTTCTCTCTTTTAGAGATATTCTTTTTGTGGAAATTAAAGTTTCTTTATTCTTGCACACTGAATCAACTTTCTTTTGTTGTTGTTGTCATTGTTGCCATGTTTGGTTCAGAGCTGCACCCTCAATGTGTGTAACAGACAAGATGGCCAACTCTGAAACGAGGTGTGGCTTCTTGGGCACTCACATCAAAACTTGCTTTAGGTATTCTCAGAATGATTCCCGCCTCTAAAATTGCCCCAAAATGAATTAACATGTCCCGAACAATGTGTGACCTGGAATTTAATCATCCTCATTAAAGTGAAAAAAATTAATTATAATAGTCATATTTTTATCAAGTTTTACTTGATAAAACTGTCCTCTTATACTATCCTGGACTGAATTTCGGAGCATGGGTTATAAATCTCCTTAATGTGTTTGTCTTATCAAACATATGTGAGCTTAGATATGTGGGCTTTGCGATTCCAACATGAGGGACCTAGAGTATGTGAAAAATCTCATGTTCAGAACGGTAAATGAATCTGCTGTTAAAATAAGAATTTATAGTTGAAGCATCAATTAAAAATTATAATATACATGTAACAGAGAATAAGAAACGTCCTCCTCTTAAATGTAATTTCTTTCCTTAAAAGCAAATTATCTTACATAGTGTTATAATTTACTAATATGCCAGAATGTAATTGAAGATGTCTCTCAACTACATTTTGGAGGTGGAGTTCCTTTTCCAATACAATAGAAAATTGTTTAGTACACATGTAAGCAAATCTGGCTAAATATTCTTTCAATATAGCTACGGTTGTCTAGAAAAATCAGGAATTGTTGTGAATCGTACTGCATTGACATCTTACAGAATATATTTACTCTTTTTTAACCTGTTAACTAGCCATTTCTCACTAATAAGTTACACTGATAAGTACATAATAAATATATTTTCCTATATATACACTTATATATGATAATTGTAAATAGTTATACATAAATATTTTTCTACTAATAAGCTGCATTGATAAATGATAAATATAGAAATCAAAAACAATTTTAAAAAATATATAACAATAACTTTGTGGACTAAAAATGAAGTAATGTAGTTAAGTTTGAAAAGTTGAAAATTTTAAAAATTTTAAGTTTTTATTTATAATATAACTTACATTAGATATCATGACATAAATTACTTGGAAAATTACATTTTCTTTCTTCTCGTTTGTCATCCCTCCAAAATTAGATATTTTAACGTTTAAAGAAATCTTAAAAAGAGAATAATAAATTGTGGTTAATTGATTTTATCGGATTTGCAAAGGTGATAAGGACTTAGGTTATGACCTCCATTTAGTAATTTTACACCATAGAAATCACCTAATTACAGAAGAGGAAACATTTTTATTAAACTACATTTTACGACGAACCTCAAGAATAAGAAAGCTAAATACAAAGCGATTTCAATGGAAATAGAAGTGAAAACCCTACCCCTCTGAACTTCTTTCTCTTTCACCTTAGCCTTCCCTAAAATACCTTCATAGAATCCAGTTTCTGGAACACAATTTGAAAATCATTCATTCATCCATTCCCCTCAATTTTTATGTATAACTGGAGTCCCAAATATTTTTCCAAGGTCATAGTATCATTCTATGTCAGAGAGAGCTCTTTTGACTTTAGTCTATTGCTCCACTTGTCCAGAGCTCACAGTTATTTTGTTCATTCTGACAAACATTATGTCTTAGAAATGTGGCATTTTTTCTTGTGATATATTTTGTTTGTTTATTAATTTAAAGTTATTCAATAGAGATTTGAGATTGAAATGGGAATAATAGAAATCTAATATTTGAGCAAAAGCTGGGTTCTCTATCTTGAGATAATGGACCATTCAACAACTATGTAATGAAGCCATAATAACTCAATCAGGGTTGAATCCTTATAAATGATATATGTTTATACGAGTCTCTAAGTGATGCTCCTTTGTAATCTTCATGTTCATAGAGTCAAAGCTTTCCTGTATGACCTTCAAACAAAGAAAATATATGTCCACCATTTTTAGTTTCAAAGGAAATTACAGGAGTACAGAATCCCACTAATAAAACTATGATCAAATACAACTGATAGACAGCTGGGTAAGCAGCTGGGCTTTTCATGGACAAAACAAAGCAAAAGTGTGTGAAAACTGCACTTTATTTGAATGGGAACTAAATTCAACTCCAAAATCCATGAATGCATTGTGCAGTTGTGGGTTTCTGTGTGCAGTGTTCTATTTCTTTCTTTTATTTGAATCTTAGAAATGGAAAGTAAATTTATTTCAGCACACATGGCACCTTGCATTTGTGCCAGCCCTCTAGACATTACTCATAATTTTCTCAAATTAATACAGTCTAGTTTTCCCATTACATTTTGCATAAATAATAGTGATGCTTTGTATTTCTTAGCAGTATGTTTTTTTAAGATTTGTATCTTAAGATAAAGTTATTAATTCATAAGCTGTCATTAAAGAATGTAAAAGATATTGACACCTTTTGCTCATTTATTACATTCAGTGAGAGAGATTAGCAAAATTGAACAATGAATCAGCAGGACACTGGGAAGAGAAACTTTTCAAGTTCTCTGAGGCAAAGCCCCACTTCGTGTATCAGCAGCTCTCAGATCCTTTCTCAGATGACACTTGACTTTTGATCTTGAATAGCTTCAGAATTCTTCTAGTATAATTTCTGAGAAATAGTTTTGTGTACCAGACCAACACAATTTAAGAATTCCACAGAGAAAAAGGATTTAAGATAGGTTTAGAATGTTTAGAAAGCTTCTCTGATGTTCCCTCTGGAAATAAAACCTGAATCACCCAACCAGAGTAATGTGAAATAAATATTTTACAAATAGCAACAGATTGCACAGTAATATTAGTGCCCAGTAATACATATGAGTACTTAAAGGTCTGTTCGTGCTTCTTATTAAGAAGTGAAACAAATTTCTCTTCTGTTAAATGCTGATAATGTGTTTTACATAAAATATAGAACAAAATAATTATGTCCTTAAGTTGCTCTTATCTAGAAAAAGACAGCATTTACTTATAAAGTTTAGGTTGGAGCATTGTTGCTGTAAATTCCCACCTCTTTAAGGCATTAAAATGAGCATGACTTCTTAATTACACATATCCATAGCAATGTAAATAGTAAACTTTCTTATTACAAAACCCCAGTAGATAGAAGGTACTAAATTTATACCAATGGTTCAAATTGAACCATCTCATAACTTGATACTATTCTAATTCCCATAAAAATAAATAAGACTTTATTAGCTTTTTGAATATTTTATACTGATAAAAAACATACACACGTACATCAATACAAATGTTGCCTCTATTTTGTAGATAATGAAACTTAGATTTTGAGAGGTTGCATTTTTTCCCCAAGGTTTAATAGGTGGTAAAACAACAAAATTCAAATTGAAATGCTGGTTTATTTGTGTTCAAAGTCCTTGTTGTTAAAAACTATGCTATATGGCTTCTAATGCTTTTACATAAGAAAGAATTACTTCACTAGTAATTCTTGTGTTCTTTTATTGTTCTTTTATTTTTTATGAGACTTCAAAAAATAAACCTTTTTTTTTTTTTAACAATTTGGGTTTACAAAAAAGTTAAGCAGAAAATACAGTTCTCATCTGAGATCTCTCTCCCCTCCTTCCATTTTTTTCTACTATTACCATAACTGGCATTGGTGTGGTACATTTGTTATAATTGATGGGCCAATATTGATACATATAATTAATTAAAGTCCCTAGTTCACAGTCATGCTTCACATTTCATATAGTTGGACAAATTTGTGATGACATATGTCCACCAGTATAGTATCATACAAAATAACATTACTGTGCTGAAAATCCCCTGTGCTCCACCTATTAATCCTTCCATCCCTCCCCCAAGTTTCTGGTAGCCATTGATATTTTTACTCTCTTCAAAGTTTTGCCCTTTAGAAATATACATTTAAGGTTCTTATATATCTTTTCATAATTTGATAGCTCATTTCTTTTTATCACTGAATCTTTTTCTCATTGTATGAATGGATGTACCACAGTTTGTCCATATTGAAAGATATCGTGGTCTCTTTGAAGATTTGGCAATAAAATGAAAGCTGGTTTATGCATTCATATACAGTTTTTGCATTGACATATCTTGTTGCTTTTTTAAAAAAATACATTTCAATAATTAATTTTTTTCTCATGATTTTAAAGTATATTCCTTAAGGGCCTGAAAATAATGAAATATTATTTATGCACCCAACATCATGAGTTATAGTTGATTTTAAATTAATTCTTCTTTTTAAATTTATAGAATTGTAATTTTTTCAGTTCTGATATCTGTGTAAGCTTAGTTCTTAAGTACTTAAGGCAGTAGAATAATGATAGTAGAGGTGAGTATGTGCTTTTTGCATTCTTTTCTTATTCTCTGTCATTTATTACTCACTCCTTTTTCTCCTGTAACTGCCTAATTAATTACTTCACTTTTTTGTATTCACTCAGTTTTCAGAAGAAACATACCGTGTCTTTCTTTGATATAGATATTTAGAGTAACAAATTGATCGTAGGATTTTCCAAAAGTCAACAAAAATATTTTATTTAAACATTTAGAACTGGAAGAAAACTTATACATTTTTAGTAGAAGAATATCCTAAATAATTGTTAGGAGAAAACTCAGTGAATAAGGAAGATAAATGCAGATTTTCCAAGGTAGAAAGTGGGGAATCCACTGGAATTTCCTCTTACTTTTCCCGCTTCCCTAAAACTGTTTCTGAATGTTTTCATGAACCTAACATGATTAGGAAACATTCCTTCTCAGTTCTCATGTGTAAATAGAATTTCCTATAAACACAGGGAAATTTGACTGTATCTTTATTTCTAAAGGGAAATAAGATTAAGCTGAGCTGTTTGCACTTGACTTGGTTGGAAGTGATACAATAGAAGTGCAAATTGTGGGAATTGTTTATTGTGGTATATGAAGAAAATTAAAAACTTCAACCAAGCTGTGGAGGGCCTGTGGTAAGGAGAGGGTGAAGCCTGAATTCTATAGAGTCATACATAGCTTTATCATTTACCAAAAGACATTCTAAATTACATTCTCAAGTAAACTGTCTCAGGCCACTACCATACTACTTGAACTAGGTTTCTCTAGTTGGTGAAATCACAAATAAAGTACCCATCTACATTACTTTCTAAAGGAATAAGAATAAAATATCATAATTATGGTAGAAAAATCATGATTAAGAAATTTAAAAAATTTAAGATTACTTAGCAGATTAAATAAACAAATATTTAAGGACACAATTAGCCTCATTTATTCATTCTTTCAACAAATATTTACTAAGTGGTTGCTGTTGAGGCCTTTGAGGGACTCATAAATAACACAATTATTTTTCCTAAAAAATGAAACAAAAAATGAACTGATAGAGATCCAGAAATATTACTTCTAGTACTAATAATGGTGGAAATGGAGAATGTGGTTCAGGTGTGAGGGCAAAATGGGTTTTCTAAAACTGTATTCCAGAATTAGGCAGATTTATTGGTGAGTCAAGGGATTGAATAGACCAGATATTGAATAGAACTCATGTCCTGTGGGTTAGGTGGCTTTAGATAAAAGGAAGAAACAACCACCCAATTTAACAGGATTAACCCAAGATTATATGGGTTCAAATATAGGTTGGTTGTTGAATATGATTATAGGAGGAGCTGGAAATTCTCTTTTCATTATTTTTATTTTCTTTGTTGTAAAACAATATACTCAAACCATCAAACTGAAGCAAGACAGAGGAAGAAGACACCGGAGGAATAAGAGAAAACAATTTGTGAAATAGTCATTTGGAAGGGTAGAAAAGTGTAAGAGTGATCTGAGGAGGAATAGAACTGGCAATATAATTTGCAGAGCCTGCGGAAAAATGTAAAATGTCAGAGTTCTGCAGATTAATTATTAACAATTTCAGAGAGTGACAGCTAACTGTTAAACTAAATATGGGCCTTTTTTAGTGTGAGCCCTGTGCAGTTACTACATACACCCATGTATCTTTTCCTAAGAGAATATAGTAAAATTGCTTGCTGGCACTGAGGGACCACTTAAAGATTAAGATCATAAACTGGATGAGAACAGTCACTATGGTAGTGTAATTCCCTTTGTTAATGATTTTTCATTCTGTAATTCTCCATTTTTATACTTCTTGCATTACCTGTAAAATAGAGATGAGTAAACACAGATCTTCTTCCTTTAATACTTGAATGTGCTGACAGTGTGTAGTTCACTCTAAATGAAACATGATGCCTTAACTCTTTTCTATCAAGGAGACTTTGGGTGTTGTGAATTTGTTTTGTTTTTAGCCACTGTTATTTTAAAAAGATTTAGATGTTCCTAGATTCCATTGGTCTGTCTCCAAGCACAGTGGGGCCATGCATTCTCTATCTCATTGTAACATCATTTTCTGTAATGTTTTTGCAGTAGGATTTGCGTTTGAAAGAGAGATGCATTTTTTTTTGTTATCACTGCCAATTTCTGTTGGCAGAGCTTTCATTTGATTATGTTCCCACATCAGGACTGTCTGGAGGACAGATGTAGCTAATTAATTCTGATCAGTTATCATTCAATTAAAAAATTCCTGGAAACATCTCAATGTCTACTTAAATTATCCTCTGGAGACCTTGCAATAGGTAAAGTGAAAGTTCCTGTTGTGTAGGAACAAAAACTTTACAAGTCAGACATTTGCCTGTGTGAGGAGAGGTTTTATGTACCAATTAATTTAAATAACGAGAGAATATTACTAAATATAATTTTGAAGGGATGAAGGACAATTTTACTGTTCAGGTTCAGCTTTTAAGCTAAGAGAATATGAGAATGGGTTCATTTACTTAGAAGCATACAGGAGCAGAACAATTTGACTATATTCCTATATTACTTTTAACAAATCAGGCTATTGCTTTGCTCAACTTGAGAATGACAACTCAAACTGTGTATTATCTTGAGATAGAGCAATGTTTTATAGTGATCCATTTATAAAATGTTAGCTGATGGAATATTTGATAGTATAGAAGAAAAGATAACATTATTTTTAATATGTACTTTGTGCATGTTTAAATTTTATGTAATTGTGGACGTGGTTCCATAGTATAGCGGTTAGCATGTCTGCCTTACACGCAGAAGGTCCTGGGTTTGCACCCCAGTGGAGCCATAGTCCACAGTCTATGGCCATGTCACCCTGGATAAGTCCGATGTCTGATCTCAGAAGTTAAGCAGGGTCGGGCCTTGTTAGTACTTGGATGGGAAGACCTAGGAAGACCAGGTGCTGTAGGCATAAATAATAACATAATATGAATAAAAATAAATTTTTTGTAATTGAAAAATTAAAAGACAATTTTAAACATCATATTTAACTACTTTTAACAAGCAGCAAGTTGTATTGACCCAAGTGGTGAACCGGTAACTAAATGTGCAGCATTGATATTTTCTGAACCTCAAACCAAAAGGGAGGAAAGAGTTTCCTTTTTAATTAACATAAAAATAACCAAAAATTTAAAGGGAAGATCTAGTAAAGCACTACTCTGAGCTTATGCATTGTTAAAAATCAAAACCGATTTAACTGAACTCCTTAAGAGGAACTTTCTAGTAAAGCAGTCTCACATTACCTTTGTTTTTTTGCTGGTTCATAGATATGTGTTTACTAATTGCAAATAATAAGTATTCTCAACTTAATTTTCTGAAAATCTTGACCGTTTTGTGAGTAACTATGGGTCTTGGTTGTTATTGACCCTTTAAATGAAAGCAAAATTAGTGCAAAAGACTTTTCTGAATTTCATTTAATTTATGAATTGCCGCTATTCCATCTGAATATACACATTTCTTTTTATGATTATAGTTGCCAGAGTACTTTGGTTCTGTGAATTCATGAAGTGATAAAAAAGAACAATTTCAGTTACTGCATTAGTTTTTCTCTACCTTCTACCTTCATTTCTTTGAGAGATTTTATGTATAGCGGAAGAAACAGATAGATACCAGTTAAAGAAATCTGAAGGTCAAATTAAATCACATACTGGATTCATGACCTTTCAAAGTCATAGTCGTTCTTGTGATAAAAATTTGTAACTGATTGAACAGTATATGCAAGAGTGACTTCTACTGGGATTTAATAAGCTTATCCACATAATTGGGTTTAATTTTGAGCAAAACATTCAGCTTATATCTTTTATTCAAAGAAAGTTATCTTCAGGATTAAAATGTAGTATTTGAAATTTTTTTTTTAGATCTTTTACAGAAATATCAAGAGATAGGGAAAGCTAAGATTGACAATTGTTGATTTATTTTCATTAACCGCAAAATTTTAATTTCATTATTATTTAGAGTTTGTATACTGATTGTCATAATCATCACTTATTCTTCAGGAATAGATGTCTTTGTTCAGTTTACCTTAAGGATATTTACACAAGGTGTCATCAATGAATTTTAATATAAACTTTAGAAAAAGATATATGAATATGTTTGCAAGGCAATGACCATATGTTTTTTATCCCAGAGAAGTGTTAACACTGATTAAAGTATTTTTACAAATTAATTTATGTTGGCTATATAAGCATTAGTTTATTTTTACCACTTAAACTATCAAGACTTTGTCAAGAAAATTTGAAAACCAGATCTGTTATGCTAAAAAATAATTATGCAGGCTGACTGCTCCATATTATCTGAAATAAGGACTTCAGTTGTTCAATATAATTTTAGGGAGAGACATGGAAAAATTCCATTCGGCTTTTCAACTGTCTTTGGCTTTGTCATTTAGTTGATTTCATTCTAAATAATCTAGTCTATTGTTTTTAAATTTTTGAGTACCCAGGTGTTATGGGGGGAGGGGAGATTATTAAAATGCTAATGAGGCCCCACTTCCAAAATTCAAATTCTTCCAGGAATTAGCATTTTCAACAAGCATTTGGGTGGATCTGATATCATTGGTCCAGCAAGCACATTTTGAGATGTACGATTATATTAAAATAATGCGGGTATTTGAGGAAAATTATATAGAAGTGCAACATGTATATTTTTACCTCCAATCAGCTAGTCACAATAATAGAGTTGTAGAGCATTTACTATAAATGATAAAACAATTGAGATCTTATAAGTTCTGGGTTACCAAGCAAAGTGGATAGTATTTACGTATATATCTTATGCTTTTCTTATGGGATTCTGTTTTCTATACATAACATATTTTTTATATTTGAGAACTCTATAGGGACCTACCCACTTGTAGGTTATTTTTTGAAAACCATAAATATTTTTACTATCAGTGAGAGAGAATTCTCTATATAATTTAAGAACATCTAAATTCTGTTTCAAAAGCAAACTGAAACCAAAGGAAAACAATTTGCATCTAAGAAACTGAAAATCTTTTATTTAGAGTAACTTAAAACCTAACTTCCCCTCATTTTCTATGAGAATAAAAATACTGTTTGTTAAAGATGTCTCATTTTATAAATTGCTTTTTAGCATTATTTTATTATTACTGTGTCTGAGGAAAGCTAAGATTCAAGATGTTTAACTTGTGAGGACAACTTTACACAGATGTTATGATCAATCAGCAAATCCTATGCTTTTGCTAATGAGTTGTCTTCATTAAATCAAAAGACAACTATTTCATGGAGGACTGTTCTTAAATTGTTTCTATAGGAAGAGCTAAAAACTAAACTTGAAAAATTAAAATGCTCAAGTGAAAGTTATGAAAATAAAAGAATAAAATTGATATGTCTTGCATAACAATAATGTAATAATTTTTTTTAATGGTAATAGAATAACATTGTCAACTAGATAGGCTCAATATTATAATGCCTGGGCAATAAAGCATGTAGATCGCAGATGTGATCTTTGCATTAGGAGATAGAAGTACAATAAAAATCTTTGCACTAAATTTAGAAATATAAAAACAATTTAAGGTCATTTATAGCATTGGACTTCAACAGCCTTTGAGTAACTTTTAATGAGAAGGTCATTGGTATCCTGAGGCTATTCCTTAGTGATATGATTAGTCATGGCAAGTAGATGGTGCCTTGTCTGACCCATTTTTCTTCAATGGTGAAATGAAACATACTTGCATCTTTAATAGTCTTTATCAATTTATCTATGCAGACTTTTTTGAGAATGCAACTAGAGACTTGGAAGCTAGAGCCAAATTAATGATAATGGTGAAGATAATGATGATGATAATTTTGATCTGAACAGCAACAATTTATTAGATGCTTGAATTTTAATCTCTAAATTAATCCCTGAAAGTTAATATTCTTTCCTCTACTTTATGATGGACTCATAAAGGAACTGAGGCTCACAAGGATTAAAGACCTTGAACTTATTTTCAGGTATTTGGAAAAGGCTTAAAAAATCCCAACAGTATTTACCAAGGTATTGTGAAGAGAGTAGGTAGCATGTATAAAGATTTATGAAACCTCTTAATGATATTATAAGAAGTTTGCATTTCATTTTGTGGTTCGATCTGTCATCTAATCTGTGTTCTAGGAAGACTGCTATGGCTTTTGTCTGAAAGTTGGATTAGAGTGAGAGAAAAATTGATGAGAGAGTAGCAGTGAGGGTAGAGAGGAGGAAAAGACAAAAAAAATATATGTAGTGGAAGAAACAAGAAATGGTAGCCAATTTAGAGGTATGAGAAGAGGAAAAGAAAAAGTCAGACATAATTTTGAAGATCTATGTTTAGGTGGCTATGGAAATTGTAGTACTATAAACAAATAGAAAAAGCAGGAAAACAGAACTTTTGGAAAGTTGAGTAGAGTTTGTAATGACTTTAGGGGTATATACAAAATTCTGGTAGAACTGTCACTTAGTCTGTTGATATGAGATTTTGGAGCTCTTTACAAAGTGCATCCAAAACTTAACTTGTTTTTTAATAATAATAATACATTATTTTAAAAAATAGCTCATTCTAGCTTATTAGAATACCTTAAACTAGACTATTATGCATGGAAAAAATAAAGCTAAAAATAGTTGCTACTAAAGTCTAATGCAGAGTTATCTAGTAGAACTTTCAGAGATGATGAAACTGTTCTATATTTGCACTGCCCAGTATGGTAGCCACATGCTTTCATTAAGCACTTGAAATGTGGCTAGTGAAACATAAATTGAATTTTAAATTTTATTTAATGTTGATTACTTTAAATTTAAATAGTCAATGGCTACCAGGATGGATAGAACAGGTCTAAATATTTTAACCTGAAAGAGAACACATTGTTAACAATTTGGAGACCACAACTTTATTTGTAATAATTCCACTAAATTCATCACTGATAATGAAATTAGAAAAAAAAAAGTTCAGTTAAGTGTAATCTGGCTATATCACATATTCTTTAAGCTGTAAATCTCTCATTGATGTTAATGAAACATGTAGGTTAAACAATGTTCCTGTTTAAAAATTTATAATTGTATTTTCTTTTTTTTTCATAAATTATATTTTAAATCTAACTAGGTGACATTTTTATTTTCCTGGTTTCACTATAATTAAGATAATTTTTCAAAGCAGAGCCCAACTCAATTACTGTGAAACTAGAGTCTTTTTTTATGGTTATATTACACAGCGTTCTAATAGACAGTTTCAATTTAGGAGTATTATATAGTGAATACTGAGGATACAATGACAGTTTCTTATTTAACATAAAAGTGTATGCATTAATTAACTGCAGATTAAATATATTACTTTAGTGTGTTACAGCAGAATTATAAAGGAACTTAATTTTCAGTAGAATATTAACAGAGAAAATAAATCAACAGAATGTATCCAATCTCCATTCACTTTTTTCTTTTTAAATTATACCTCTCAGTGGAATGCTGAAATCTAGTATAATGGTTTATTCTTAATTTTTGATGCTCTTTTGTTATAAAAATTTGTAGTTGGGCCTCTAAAATTATCAAAATAAGCCCTTTGGGCTTAAATTCTAATGATACTATATTTTCTTGCTCACTCTGGGCTTTATATATTATCTCTTCATTATGGGAGTAGAGAAGGCTATTATCTAGCAACTGAAAGCAAAGGCTTCTTTTCCAGATGTATTTGGGTTTGTGGCTCAGCACTTGTTCATTAGAAGAGTGGACTTGGAGAAATTATTTCCTCGAAAGTTTATTTTGTGGTTTAATGGTTATGTATGTGAGCATGCATCCACTGACAAATATCATATTGTCTTTTTTGCATGCTCCACAGTTTTTACTTTGAGTTTCTCTGAATTATAGGAAGAATTTAAAGACACTGGGAAAAAAATGAGTGTGGCAAATTTTATCTTTTCAAAATCTCTCTAACCTCATCTCCTGCCTGATCTTTTAAAGTTTTCTCTCTCATGTTCAATACTATAAAATTTTCTATTAGTTTATGTAAATTTTAATTGAATGATGAAGTAACTATAATAAGAAAAATTTGCACAAACAGCACTGGGAACTGATAAAGGGTGTACTTGGTAGTCTATACATTTTCTGTCAGGGATGGAGACTATGGGTGTACTCACTAGGTGATCATGTAGTTTATCATTCAAGTCTAGATGCTTTTGAGAGTAAAAGAGAACATAAACTATGACTGGCCTGGACAAACTGAGGGCTGTGGTTACCCTAGCTAGAAGGGCATATTATTAGCCAGAGGGTCTGGACACTTTGAACATTAGTTCATATGTTTTACACAAAGAATAGAATTTTTTATTAATCTGGGTAGTCAATTAATTAAGAGAGCTTCCACTGTGACTTTATGTTTGAATACACACTAAGAGTTTGCATTTATTGAGCTCATATTGTAGGTCAGACAAGCTAAATAATTACATACATTGCCTCATTAAAATCTTAGTTTATGAGATAGATTATTTTTATTTAGATTTCACATATATGGAAACTAAAGCTTCATCTTCGTACAAATTAGCCAATCTCAGTGATTTCACTGTATGACAGACTGTGTGCTAAATACTTATGTCCATTGCCTCATATAATCCTCATAATTACTCTATTGGATCAATAGCTTTTTAACCTCCACTTCACATATGAGAGATAAATACATTGCCTGATGTTATATAGCTGATAAATGTCATAAACTGAATATTAAACCATATCTGTCAGGTAAAAAGTCTATCCTTCAACTATTAGGCATATTCCTTTTCAAACTGGTTTCTGTTATCATAAAGTTTATGATTATGTCACTAAGGATAATTAAGAGCTTAAGGGCAAAGGAAAGGGATGATACAGGTGGCCAAAGGGTTTCATTTGAAACATATTAGTCTATGTCATAGGCATATCTTTCTCTGTGAAGATGCTTTTAGAAGGGTTCTTTGAATCAGGTTCCAGATTGTTGAGGGAGGAAGCAGCTTTCCTTCTGTACCCAGACTTCAGTTTTTCCGGCTGTGCGGTAACATCCACCCACAGGTGGTGATCTGTAAATTAACTGGCAGTGCTGGCCTGGGTTTCCCCAAGATTATTTCGAAGAGTTTAATGTGGACAAGTGGAACTAAGGTCATGGCACTGAAAAAAAAAAGGTAGTGCTTGAATAAAAATGTCATTAACCTCAAAAGAATGAATGGACTATGGAAGATTAATTAATAGAAAAAAATGTATCATATCTTGACACATTTACTAGGAGTTTAAACATTGCAGAAGATGATGCTAAGACAATTAACCCTGCTCACTTAAAGTAAAGCCCAAAGAGTATAAATCAAAACCTTCAGAATATTTTCCTAACTAATTGGAAGAGGTGGCATATATTAATGTTAAGGTGAATGATTAGAGATGAGAAGTCTCAACCCTGCTTTCAGTGAGTTCTTAGGCCTTACAAAAATAGTGCTCTACCTCCAAACACCAATGCTGCTTTTAATACGAGGATACAAGTATTAAGCTGTTTGGCTCACAGAAAACTTCAATATTTTGAACATTTTTCATATGACATTTCTTACATAGAGTTATAATAATTTGTTTATATGTCTTTCTTCTCAATCTCCAAGTTCCATAAGTACAATGACTAACAGAGTGCTATTCATCTTTTCATCCCCAGTACATAGCAAAATACGTGGTAAGTAGAAAGTAGTTAGGTGATTTCTTTTTGTTGAATGACTACATAAATTTAATGAAGTGAATCAGAAAGTTCTTTTGAACAGTAAAAAGCATTGTAAAACACACTTTATAGTTATTCAACTCCAATTTACTAGTTAAACCAATTAGTAAATAAACTCACTTCACTTAGAATATAATGTAAATTATTTATTAATGTCCTGCCTACTGTGAAGATTTTCAAGTGATCATTTTTTTCTTCATTTTTTGAATTATGATTTTATACATAACATGTATTTATTTTCCTTTTTTTTTTTTGGTTAAGTGAATCTGATATTTAAGAGACTATATTCTACTTGTTTGAAGATGAACTAATACCAGACTTAGCCCTGAATTCTGGTACTCACCCATTGAGCTTGTCTACTACTTGACCAAATGTAGGTTGAGAACAAACTAGAAATACCTGATCTATTCATATTCATTTTAGAATTTCAAGAGAGAACAGCAAGATGGGAAAATATACTGAGAAAATTGAGATTGAAAAATGCATCTCCTCATCTCACCTAAATTATTTTTATTGTTATTCGTGCTCTTCCAATTTACCTAAACTACACAACTGACAGATGACAGGGACTGCAGATGGCTCAACAGCCCTGCACCTTTTGTAGTTGGACACATTTGGCACAAGGTCTTATCTTCTAATGGCCAGATTTCTCACCCATTGCCCTCTTCAGTCTTCTCCCCAACCCCCAATACTCCAAGGAAAGCCCTTCCAAGTGTTTTTAGAGCAAAATAGTGACTTTTTGAATTTGGAGGTAGAGAAATTTTAGAGTCACTATTTATATTCTTGTATCTTAAATCGTTCCTAGACTATGAATGGAACATACTAAAGAGGGAAAATGTATTTATCTATAAAAGCTTAGTTGTGTTAAAATTATAAGTTTTGGAACTGATTTAAACATGGGTCAAACTCCTAACTTCAACAGGAAAGAAATTTCACCAAGAAGTGTTTAAAGAGTGGGAACTCACGTCTGCTGAATCTTTTTTTTTTTAATTTTTAAATTTTAAAAATTGTAGTTAACATACAATATTATATGTTTCAGGTTTACAACAAAGTGATTGTACACTTATGAAATGATCACCCTGATAAGTCTAGTACCCATCTGACACCATCCATAGTTATTACAATATTATTGACTATATTCCCTATGCTTTACTTTATATCCCATGACTGTTTTTATGATTGGCAATTTGTATTTCTTAATTTCTTCACCTTTTCACCATTCCCCCAACCCCTCTCCCATTTGGCAACTATCAGTTTGTTCTCTGTATCAGTTTGTTTCTATTTTGTTTGTTTATTTATTTTCAGATTTCACATATAAGTGAAGTCATATGGTATTTGTCTTTGTCTGACTTATTTTTGCTTAGCGTAATACCCTCTAGGTCCATTCATTTTGATGCAAATGGCAAACTAAAAAGGTTTTGCACAGAGGAGGGAAACCACCAACTAAACAAAAAGAGAACCTACTGAATGGAAAAAGATATTTGCCAGCCGTACATTCAATAAAGGGTTAATACTCAAAATATATAAGGAACTCATACAACTTAACACCAAAATCCAAATAATCCAATTTAAAAATGAGCAGAGGAACTGAATAGATGTTTTTCCAAAGAGGACATACTAATGGCCAATAATCATATGAAAAAAGGTTCAACACTACTAATCATCAGGACAATGCAAATTAAAACCACAAGGAGATATCACCTCACATTTGTCAGAATAACTATTATCAGTAAATCAACAAAAGACGTGTCAAATCTTAAATGTAATGTTTTTCAATCACAACCATTGCATTAATGAAACAGCTTTAAAATTATCGTTAATTTTCTAATTTTCTATTCTATTTTGAGATATGAGAAAGTAACTATATGTAAGTGATTATTGTCAGTTAAATGGAATCTGTTTTTGTATATGTATTTGTATTTGTATATGTATATGTATATGTACACATATACATATATATAAACACATACCCATATACCTATAATCAACTAGATTATGAGTCCCTAGAGAGCAGGATTTCTATTTTATATTTTACTTGGCAGAGGAGATGCTCCTTAGATAGTTTTGGGTGAATTACTTTCTTTGATATCCACATTTTTCAACTTTCTTTGTGAACACACTTGAAATGGTTTAATTCTTCCAAAAGAAGTATGGGCTCTCAAATAAAAAATTAAGCAAGATTCTAATTAAAAGTATGCATTCAATTTAAAGAACATCAATGATTCAAGAATTTAGTAGGGAGGAAATAAAAATGAATATATTATTCTTTGAGTTTAACTAAATGTCATTTTTTAATATATTTTGATATCTATGAATATCAAATTATATTAATTGTAGTACAGTGTATTTCTAGTCTACAAGAAAGCAGTAAAAAAAATAAAAAATCATAAATTTGTTATAGTAAAGTATCTTTTTAAAGACTTAAAAATATTAGGTTTAAATATTTTGTATTGATTTACAACATGATAATTAACTCAAATTATCAATTTCCTGATTTATTTTTAAGTAATATTAATTACATTAATTGTAATGCTTCAGCTTTTATGCATATTATCAGAGTCTGTATTTATATATCTCTGTTAAAGTAGAAGAGCTGTTATTTTTAGCTCAGCTTTATAAATAAAAAAATAAGATGTGGAAATTTTTAGGAAATGTTTTAAGGCTTCATGCCTCGTAAACAGCAGAACTAGGTTTCGAGCGCCTATTTTCATGACTTGTAACTTATTATTCTCTTTTGGCTTTAACATGTATCCTTACTGATTTTATCAAATAAACTACTTAATACTTCCATTGTTCACACATTGACTAGTTAAATGCACCTAGGGTCTTGTCTCTAAGGATTTTTCTTTAAACCTGAAAAATTTCAAATGCGATGCCAGTTAATAACCAATACAATTAACAAACAAATTAAATTGTGATTAGAGAAGACTAAACAGGTCTTGATTTTTTCTCTTTTGCTATGAATTAAAATAGCTAACAAAACAGCAATGATACTCTTCTTGGTAAGTTGCTTCTGGCCTTTGTTTTTACTTTTTTTTTTTTTTTTTTTACAAAGTATTACATATTTATTTTAGAAAAATTTTAAAGTTTTGTAATTTCCAAACAAAATAAAACAGAAAAACACAAAATTCTAAGACTGTCTGTTAATAATTACTTCTAAATATTTGCTCTCTCTTATATACCTGAATTGGTAATTCTATATATTATAGAATATATATTATAAATTCAGATATATTTATAGATATATATTACTCTATGTAGATATCACTATCTCTATTTTCGTCTCTAAGTTTATCTCTGTCGGTATATCTGTCTCTGTCTCTCTCATTTTATCTCTAGTTCATCTGTAACTGTACAGATCTTTTTCTATCTCTCTAGATAGATATCTTTATTGCTGGATACAAAAATGAAATGTATACTATCTTAGGCAAACAAAAATAGAATTATTCTTAACGTTTTTTATAACCTGATTTTTTCTCTTTGTTAACATTTTTCCATATCATAAATATTTTTCTGGAATATAATTTTAATTGATTACAAAGTAGTTCAATATGTGAATGCACCAGAATTTACTTAAATTACTTTATTACATAGGTAGTGGGTTATTTCCATATTTTTGCCATGAAAAACAGCACTACAATGGACATTCTTAAAGCTAATTTTTAAAACAAATCAATGCTTAATTAGTGATATTCTAGAAGAATTTCTGGATCAAAAAGAATTTAAATTTTTAAGATTTTGGGTTCATATTACTAAATTAATCTTCTGAAATGCTGTACCAGTTAACTCTCCAACCAGAAAAATAAACATTTCTGAATTTTATTAACATATATTTAAAGATGCATTTGATTAACAGAAAATATCTTATTGTTTTGAATTGCATATTTTTTATTACTAGTGAAGCTAAACATTAAAACACACATAATGGACATTTACATTTCTTCTCTGTAAATGAATTCACTGCTTGTGTTTTTTAACTCATATCTTGTCTTTTAAAAATATTGTACAATTAATTTAAAAAATAGAGTTCTTTACATATTAAAGATACTAATTTAGGTCACATATGTTGCGAATATAATTTTTCTTCCAAGGTAGTTTATTGCATTTTCATTTTACTTGTTATGTTAACCATCCAAATTGTCCTTTGGCATAGTGGCAATCACAAATAAGTTTTAATTATATACATAGACAGGACAACATTTACCTGAACACCAACTGATATCCACTCTCACACAGGGAAATATCTACTTATATAGATATAAGCAATTGTTCTCATTTTAGGAAACAAATTATTAAATAAAATATATTTAATTACATTTGGTTGATGAACATTAAAAAGAAATATGACATATTGAGGTGCAAAGGGCAGAAGACCTGGATGGAAATGCTAATTCTGGTAGTTAAAAACTGTTTGACTTGAGCAAATTGAACATGCTGGAAACTGTTTCATCATGTATGAAATAATCGAAACTGTACCTGCATATCCTAAAGATTGTTGTAAGACTCAAGAGAAGCAATTGTGTAAAATCAGCAGACAAATGATCTCGCATATAATATAGTGCTTAGTAAAAAATGCAGTCCTTCTTTGCATACAGGGAGAAAGATAGGGTGCTATTAATTGTTGTGGTTTTCCAGTGGTTTTTATCTATAGAAAACTTGCCTTTTACTACAAAAGGTTGATGTTGGTGGTGGTAGTAGGGCCAGGTGTAGAAATCTTACTTCTGTTTTCATTCTATAACTTTAAGTACAATAATAATAATTATGTATTATATTTATAATATTATAATTATAATTATTTTATTATTATCACTTAATGGATTTTATAGATTATTGTAATAGCTTTTTATGCATCTTTAATTTCTAGGATTTAAAACTTCCCTGAGACAATTTTTAATTCCTCAAAATTGCAATACCTTGTGTTTATATCACTTTTCAAAGTTGTCAGCAAACAGTGCCTTAATTGATCTACACACCATCCCTGTGAGGTAACAGTAAGAAACAAATATTATTGTGCCTCTTTCACACATTCTGAAAGTACTTAGCAGAAAGATAACTTGACGCTTAAACAGAAATTAACTGGTTCTTAAGAGATTATATGAAAATGCATACATTTAAGAAATTGGACTCATCTTTCAGTTTTATAAACAATGATTCCAAAGCTGCTTAGTATGCAAAAACAAAAGCAGACAGGGTCATATAGGATTGGCTTTGGGTCCATCACAGGCTTCAGGAGCCAATCAGTTATATCAGAGAATGTGTACTAATATGGGTTATGCTTATTTTCTAAATTTAGTGATAAACAGCATGATCTTCATTTCTGTGTGTTTCCATTGGAGCATTTATGCTTCTCTTTTCTGATGTATAAATAGTTCTTATGTTTTCAAACTATTTTATAGGCATGACTTCATTACTTGTAATGGAAATTTTTATTGCTAGCCATTTTCCAGGATAGCTAGATAAATTTATTACAAGAAGTGAATCAGCCTGTTTATAGATAAAATGTTTAGCAAACTATCCCCAGCAACCAAATTATTATGTTAAGAAAGAGCTATAAATCTGTAGAACAAAGGTATCTTGAGGTTGGTCGAGTGAGTCCTAGGTCTTGTTGTTATACTTTATTGTCTCTATAAAGCTGCTCTTCAGCTAAAGGGGCTTGTAAGGTCAAAATGAATGTTTACAAAGTAGCAGTTTGAAAAAGAAAAAAAAAGTCATTGTTAGGTCGTGCTTCTGCTTTATTCCAATAGGAACATATTGGTATAAACAAAATATAAAGTGCCCAGGAATTGAATGTGACAAAATACATTAATTATTAAAATTTGTTGATATGCCAGTGCCTTGATATAAAATAAAAATCTTCACGATAGGATTTTGTTCCATTTGAATGCTGTTTCAAGAAATTTATAGATTACTGGAAAAAACTTATTAAAGATACACTCATTTCTAATGGGATGGATACTGGGGATAATAGTGTGTAGAGTTATAGATAAGCTATCAAATATAATTACAAAAAATAGGAAAGCATGCTGAAAACATGCTTTTTACCCTGTGCTAACATATACTATTTCCAGAATGAATTTGCCATGAGGAGATTAAGAAACCTTAATTAAAGCCATCATTTTCTGTCAATTAATATTTATAATTTCATATACGTGTTCTGCCCTGTACTACATGCTGAGGTTTATTCTGTAATGGGGTGGTCAAATACTAACTCAAACAATTATGTAAAAATGATACAGAGAGAGACACAGAGAGAGAGAGAGAGAGAGAGAGAGAGAGAGAGAGAGAGACAGAGACAGAGACAGAGACAGAGACAGAGACAGAGACAGAGAGACAAAGAATGACTGGCACACAACTTGAGGATAGAGAAAAATTCTGTGTGTTAAAGGGCCGGGGAAAACTTCAGTGTAGAACTGGTCCTTGATTTAATCCCTGAAAGATAATTGGATCTTGAAAATGGATCTTTCGTGTCACTTAGTGCAATTCTAACTAATGCAACATTTCTGTTATAGAGATGCCACATGTATTCAATAATGATGCCTTGTTATTTTAGTTGGAAAGCTCAAGCTCTAATGTTAGATTGACTCTATATTCTCTATATGGATGGCTAGTTGGTTTATATCAAGAGATGACTTCAGCAGTTTCTTAAAGGTTTCTTTTCCTTCTATAGTAGTACCACTCCTGGTGGGGCTTACACATGAGCACATATTTGTTCTCTCGCATATTCAAAATAAAAGTTTCCAATCCCAACTTTTGGTGTACAAGTGCTTCTTTCTGTCTTAGTAAATTATTTAATTACTTAGAAATCTGTTCATGTGAAAAATAGAAGGTTTAATCATTCTGCAAGTTTAATAGGCTTCCTCAGTGGAAGAAGCACAGCCATAAAGATGGCTTAACATATTCCCATGTTTTATTATTCACAATATCAAAAAAAGTCTCAGTTGCAAACACAATTTTACATTTTATTCTAAGATCCATATAAAAACAAGTAATTCTATTTCTAGTCTAATTCCAACTTTTCATGGTAAAATATGAAGCTTTTGTGTTTTAGTACATATTTATCTCAGTGAAGTAAACAACCAAACAAACAAAACACTTGAATAAAATTCTCTATGCCCTTACATCAAACTTGGGTATAGATAGAATCTAGAGTAATTTACCCCACCATTACTTGAATATTTTCTAGCCATACCCAAGTTAATTTACTAGAGGTGTTCAAAGACCATCTTAAGTGAGAAACATTGAAACTTTAATATAGCAGGAATATAAATTATGTTAAAAGTATCCTCACTATCCTTCAAGTCATTTCTTTTGCTTAACAGATTCACTCTCCTGATTAATGCAGAGGCAGGCTCACTGAATTGGAATTTCAGCTCCACCACTTAGTATTATGTGAACTTGTACTAGGTAATGTCTACTGCTTTATTTCCTTCATTTATAAAATGAAGAAAAGAGTAGTGTGTGCCCTCATAGGTTTCCCTGAAGATTACAGGAGTTGATACATGTACAGAACTTAGACAAAAGCTGATTTTGTAGTAAGGGCTCTCTGTAAGTGAGAGACTATTGACTATTATGATGGTGAAGACTGACCATACTGAAGGAAATTGCCATTGTCATTCAACAACTCTTTCTGTATTCTCTTGATCACAATTTCTTGAAAGTTATTATAATTATAGTTTATGTTAAAATATTGAACTAAATGTTCAAATACATTTTTGAGCAGAAGCAGGAATTAAACTTCTTTACACTAACGTATCTTAAAAACCTGAGTTATCATACAGTGCCCTCCTACCAGGTTTTGTCTGTACCACTCTGGCCTTCTGTCCCCTTGAGGGAACACACCCAGCCTTCTCCAATCTTTACTCTGACTACTTTCTCCTAACATTTATTCACAGTTTATTATTTCCTACTCTTGACTAATCTCCCTAATGGGTATTATATACAAGGTACCTAAGATGGGCTGAATTTATTATCTCTTCTTAAACACAGTCACACAAAAATAGAAGTACAAGCAAGAGTAACAACACAAAACATGAAACCAAAAGACAAAACAGTGTAGTGAGAGAGATTGAGTTCTGAAGTAGCAAGTGGAATGTAAAAATAATGATAATGGTGGATCTCCTCTTATAACTCAGAGACCAACTGAATATGTCATATTTTGTTTTTTTTCTAACACAAGTCTCCTACTGGGATACCTATATACTCTGTTTTTCTACTCCTATATGTTCTGCTCCCCCACCTCCTTTTCAGTTAGAATGACCAGACAAGGTAGGGATTCAACTTAGTTGCCTCTTTACTTGTATCTTTGTATGATATACTTTAGAGGTCTTAGCCTAGCATTATTTCACTGTTCTAACAAAGGACTTTGCTTAAATTACCTCAGTTCTCTTCTAAGTTTCTAATGATTCCCATGTCTATTTTAAGATAGTTGACAAATCCAGTTACAAATTAGATGTATCTTGAAATTTTTTAGAAGAGAGGAAATTTTTGTCCTTTAAAATTATCATAAATAATAAAAGACTAAAGGAGTAATGCCAAGAAATTGATTTGCATCAGAAATCTTACCTTGTTTTCTCAATTATGGTTACTAGGAGCCATGGAATATCCCATTAGTAAACAAACTTAAAATTTTCTCAGACATCATGGGATGAAATATTACCAAAATGAACGTGTGAAAGTAATTATTGTGTGAGTCATTCAGATCCATAAAAACAGGAATATATTAAATTTAGAAAACTGACTTATTTTAATGGGTTTTGCCACATGGAAATGGTTGCATTCTTATTTAAATAATGGTGCCTAAGGTGACTCTCTCTCCCTCCTCCAGTAAATACTAATGAAACTAGCACTGGCAATAACAAGGTACATTACTGACATAATAAATCTATTAGTAAAAGTTGTTGAAACTAAAATTTTATAAATGGACTCATGTTTTTTCCGTTGACTAGATAGATTAAATTTGAAAATATTTCCAACCATACACACAAAAATTCTTACTCTAAATCATTATTAAAACCCAATTCATAAAGTTTGCAATATATTTGTGAGAGTAGAGAAAAGTAGATATATTTAACTGGAAAGCAAAGCATTAAAATAAACTCTTAACAAATAAAGAACTTTCCTCCTGAGATTATAGGAATGTGCATCAGGGTCTTTGAAATATATTAGTTTCAAGGGTCTCACATTCTGGAGGGTAATCATATGTAAAAAGTCTTGTTAATAATACCTAATAATAATGCTATCATTTATTATACAGAAGGATAAAAAACTCTGAGTGTATAAAGAAGCTCCAGCACTGTTCTAGAACTCTGTATCAAGAACAGATCTGGCATCGGTTAATACATTTTGATATTTTTAAGTCTGTTCTGGGTAGCTAGGAATCACAATGTTTAAATGTATATCAGGCCTTCATATAGAATGTCCGTCTAAAAGCCCTTTGAACCAGTAATTTCATCATTAGGAAACTAACACTGTTTTTATAGTTAGAGTAGATCATTTACGAATGTTAAATAGAGAGGTTATCTTTGTTAAGCCAGTTAGAGATAGGAATTAATCAATTTACTCAGATCCATACTAAAGGGCACTTGTAATGAGCTATCAGAAAAAGATCCTGTACTTTGCCTCTTCCCAAATGTACTTATTGAGAAGCTAATCTGAGTAATGGTATATAATTTCTTTTATTTGGAACATAAATTTCACCTATAACTACATTTTTTTTCTTAAACTATAAAGTCAGAAACTTCAACATTAGGTCAAAGACTCTAACGTTTTAGATATTAATAATACAATCATAGCTGTCGTCTACTTCTATCTTGCCCTAACAAATTCAAAACTATTGCTATTTTCTTCTAAAGAAGCTGCCACTGATTCCCTTTTGGTCTTCAAATTAGGTTTACATGCTGAGGTACTTTTGTGTTTTAGTCTCCTGAGAATTTAAATTAAAGTGTGGTGACATTCAACTTTTCCCCAGAGACATTAAGGAGATTATTCAGATACTGAAGGGGTATTTTCTTATGAAGTGATAATGAGCATCTCTTGATAAGAGCAAAGTTTAACCACTAAAACTAACCTGGTTGGGTGGGACTTGGGATAAATGACTAAAACAAGGCTAAAAACAAAAACAAAACAAAACATCATGACGTGTCTATTTCACATTTTAACAGTTCAAAAGTATAGAGCTAATTCTATCACTTTCTTGCTCAGACCCCAGTGTTGTTTTGAGATTCAAATTCAAAGTCTGTAGATTAACATTCATATCCCTAAATGATTTCTTTTTTGTTTAATATTTCTAGACTCACATTTTTCTACTCCTGTAGATACTGTCATCCAACAACACAACACATCTTGCTATTTAACATTTCTATCTCTTCTCTTTCTTGATACAGGAACACCTTTCCCTCCTTCAGTAATCTGATCTTTGATTAAAGTGAGCAAAGCTCAATTCTTAGTATAGGCTTATACTTTTAAACTTGAAAATGGCCTCCAAGATTGTTTCCAAATTCTGAATTATAAACACAGGACCTAAGAAGCCAGGGCTCCAGTGACAGACCAGGTCCAAAATTCTACATGAGTTTGAAATTATAAGAGTCAATGCAATTATTGACTTAAGGCAACTTGATGCTATATTTCCAGAAGAGTAAGGAAAGTAGAATTGATCAAGTAGCAGAAATTTCATAAAGATTTGGGTATCAAAGAGAGCATCCTGGAGAGAGAACACAGACTCTGACTCTTCCTTTCTTCTTGTGTTGACCTCAAACCAGACCAAGGGTCTCCTGTATACTTGCTACCCTATAAACAGGCCACTGATGAGTTTTGGAAAATTTTAATAGCAATTTACTCAAATGGTAAAAAAGTGTATCCACAAGCCAGCCTTGATTAAACCCTCTTTCTCGGCTTGCTAATTTTCTACTTAATTTCTCTTATAGCTGTTATAGTATATATGTTTTCTTACTACAATCCTAAAACCAAACCACCATTTTAAACTCGAAGTCTATTTTTTGTTGATAATCCTTTTTTATGACACCATCTTTTCTCTCAAAATGCTTACAATTTCAAAAAGTGGGCAAATCAAAGAGCCATAAAAAGAATGGGTGAAGTGCTACTATACATGAAACCATAGGAAAAAGTCATGTGCCCAGAATATTTAGGAAGAAATTCAATATAAAGCAACAACATTAGATTAGGTATATTTAGTTTTATTTGGATTTATTGAGTTAAAAATTATATATTAAAAACCAATAGCAATATATTAAGGATAATTACTGCCTAGATGTAGATAGCACATATATTTGTATACTTTCTGGAATTTTAAATTATTTCCTTGGTTTATTCAATAAAGGCATTAAAAAGTCATCTATATCTATACTTCAGAAATTTTATACTCTCCCTCTTCTGAATAGATATCTTAATTACACATAGTTAATGTAAATAATTTACAGTCTCCAAAGTTTAGGTGCAGTCTTTATAATTGTGCAGAATATTTTAAGAAGAGAAACAAAGGCTTGATATAAGATCATCTAAATCTACCTAAAACAAAAGTAATATTGCAATTATAGAGAGACAATTTTATTAAACATGTTGATGCCCCTCCGTTGAGTTCTTTTCTCAAGTTGAAAACTTGCCTATCTAAAAGAGTGAGAAGACAAAATATCACAAGGAAAATGGGTTTCAGAAATTATTATAAAAATATTGCTTTGACTTTGAAAGTTTTTTAAATGTATTTTACTTACAATCAGAAGATATTTTCAGTAGAATATATTTTAGAATTTATTTTAGAATTATGTGTATTTAAAAAATAACATTATTATTGTGATTTCTGTATGGCAACATTTGTTTCAGAGCAGCTTAAAGTCAGACAGACATTATATGCTTAGAATAATCAAAGAAATGGCAGTAGCTCTTTTATGATGATAGAATGCCACGTTTCAGCAGACAAACACCCTGCACAGAACTGTGAAGCCAGGGACTAAGCTTCATGATTTTCAGTTCAGTTTGCTGCAATTTAGATCATACTTATTTTTCTTTGACATAAATAGACATTTTTGTAATGAGGGATATATTTTTATTCTTTTGAATGGGCACCATTTTGCCCAGTTCAGTGAAAACTGTCTTCTTGAAAGATGCTAAATTTCATGATAGTCTGCAAGTTATGTATATTTGGCAATTTTGACAGATTTGTGTCTTAAAATTATGTCAGAGCAAAGCCTTTTCAAAATCTTTAGTTCAAAAACCTTTACTGAAATAACATCAAAGATCTGATTTAAGCTGACAAGAGAAAAAAATGCAAGTTAAGGTTGTCATTCCCAGGCATTCAGCAAGTTCCAGGGAAATTTTTGAGTTTTATAGAATTCCTGAAAAGCAATGATAAAAGCAATCTTTTATATAAAGGACTTACTTGATTTTATTATTAGTTTTTCTTTTTAAATATTCTAAAATTTCATATTTCTGGATTTCCCAGATTTTTATCTATTTTTGAGAAGTCAGCTATGTAGCAAGATTAAGCATTTCTATAATACACATTTAAATAACAGGACTTCCTGGAGGATCTCATATGTATTTCCGAAGTATCATTTTTTTGTAATTACAGAAGAATAAATTTTTTTCTTTAATCATTACATATTTTATCTCCTTTATTGTCAATTTAATGATCTACATTGTATCTACTTAACAGTGATTACCATAATTTAAATCTTTCTTAATGGAATCAAGTTAGATATCATATTTGTCTTGCCACAGTGCTCATAAATGTCAAAATCACTTTAATTCCCTTTTGATTACATGATGTCTACCAACAGCTACAAACAGCTAGGCCACACAGAAATCAACAGAGGCAAAGAGAGCTATATGTAACTTCATAACTAGCTCTATAACATGTGAATTCTGTATCAGCAAAGTTACATATATCAAACTTACATTAAATTAAAGAATGCCCTTAATTGAGTTTTTATATCAAGATTTATACAAATGAATTCTCTGGTTTTGCTGCTCTACTATCCAGCATCTCAGTTAACTCACACTAGGGTAGAGGGTTAATTGTCATGACAGCACTGAGGAATTAGAGTACTCTGAAGTCTTTACTGAATCACAAAAGAGATTCATTGGGTCAGGTACAGTTTTAGTAGAAAGCATAGTTTATTGTTTTCTAATTCTTTGAAAATATAATATGCATGAGGGCCCTAAGGTAATTCTCAATAAGAATAAATTATGAACCTTACCATTTAAGATAATAAAGAATATGAATTCTGAATTGTTTATATGAAAAAATAAATTTATGAAAAAATATAAACATTATAAATTTATGAAGAAATGTGTACCAATAATTTTGGAATACCCCTTTATTTATAAATTTGGCATATCTGTGAAGAAGAGGAGGTGAGAGATAGTATTTACTGAGTACCTCCACAATCTGTGTACAGGGCTGTGATATAGGTTTTGCAGGTTACACCCTATGCAACTGCTTCTGTTATGGGGTAAAAGTGGAAATGCGAAATGCTCTCTCTCAGTTCCTTAAACCATGAAACTTGGAGGAAGCTTGGGGGTATTTTTACAAATTAGTCTCCCCAGAGCAAATGTTTATTTAAATTGTTGCAAAAGTCATCTTTTATGCTAGAAGAGACTCTGGCATTATGCAATGTCTTTTACATAGATTAGATAGGTATATTTGAAGAACAAGTAGTAACTACACAGTTTCATTACCTCTATCCTTAAAGTGGGATACAGCCTAAGTAAATTGCTCAGTTATACAGCTAGTAAATGGTGAAGATATGATTCTACTCCAATCCTGTAAAATTTTCTTTCTGCTATACCTTGAAAATATATCCAGTATAGGAAAACCATGAGGAAGATGAAAATAAAAAAAATGAACAAAATAAATATGATAGTTAATGTAAAAAGCATGTCTATTGCTAAGAAAATGAACTATTAATTTTAAAGCATGTATTTTTAGTGCATAATTTTCTGGCTCGGCATGTTTATGTACAATGTATATAGTTTATTTAGCACCTTAGTATGAAAAATAAGTTTTTCAAAATATTTGCATTCTTCATTTATTTCCCATAAATGCTATTTTGATCAACATTTACAATTTATAAAGTCATTTCTTTTAAACTAAATTAATAAATATAAATCTTATAAAGAGTGTATATAAATTAAGTGTATTATAAATACACTTACACATTTATATATTATTATTTATAGCACTGCATTTAAGAATATGTAAAGTTTTTTGAAAGTTTTATTTGTGAGTATCTCACCCTAAGGGTTGAGGTGAATGCAATGTAAGTATCAGACTCTGGAAATGTTCCTTTGAAAATGCTTAATTTTCTTTGAAAGAATTTGCCTTTACAATTTTTAATATTATGCAACTTAAAGAATGACTATGTTTTGCTTAAAAATGTATCATAAAAGATTTTTATACTAGTCAGGAGAATATCCTTATTCATATTCTTTTGTCAATTAAGTACATTTTAAGTTAGCTCATGTAGCTTAGCTAATGATTGTTAACAGCTACATTTCTATGCAGGAATAAAGGCGCCAAGAGAGAGAAATTTCCCACTCCTCATGAAAGTTGTTGCAGAGGAATCATTAGATCCTGCTGCTTGTTTTCTTGATGTATAGGTGGAGGTACTACGATTTTACATTCTCAAAAATGGATCCTCTGAGATCCATCTTTAACTGTCCTTGGTCTCCCTGAATAGGAAAGATGCAGACAGTATAGCTGAGGCAAAGAGGAGATATTAACTCCTCCCTGGCTTGAAGCTTCATTTATCCTAAAAGTTTACAAAAAGCTCGACCCAGAGGCAGAAGCTGTGGGAGGGCATGATTTCCTCTTCTTGATATACCCAGTTAAGGGACCCCCTTTCCTCCTTTACATATTTGGTAATAAGCTCGTTTATGCTTAGATAGGAAGAACCGATATAAGATCTCTGTAAACCACTGATGTTAGTTTACAAAAGTCATTTTGCAGCAACCATATTGTATGGTGAAATCTTAGCCCATTGGAATCATTCAATGGAAATAATACTCTAAGTTCTTTAATTTTAATATTTGTTAAGGTATTTTCACAGATAAGTGTGTTTGCTCATACATATTGAAGCTCTTTCACTGATTTCTTTTCTTTTGCCTATGAACATACTCAAAATGTCTTCTCCTAAAAGAAGAGCAAAACCTAAACAAAGACAAACAAACATTTCTTTAACTGTTCCTCTCCTTCAAGACTTTACTTTGAACATGCCTTTCATGTTATGGAGAGTTTTGTAAAGAATAGTTAGCTCTTCTTTTTTTAACCTGTCATTCTTGAACCCATTACAGTTTGCTTCTGGTCTCAACAATCCAATGAAAGAAGTTTTATTTTGGTCATTGATTGCTTCCCATTATCCAAGTTCAAAAACTAATTTAAGTTCTCTTTGATTTCTCTCTGATGTTTGTAACTGTTACTCATACTTTACTCCTCAAATCTCTTTTTTCCATTGGCTTTTTAAAAATCAAACTCTTAATACAAATATAACCTTTTTTAAAAAAAATCAGTAGATAATTCCTATGAAATGAGGTATCATTAATTTGTCTATATAGCTTCTCTTTTTGTCATTTCTAACTTCTGATTTCTACAAATAATTGACCACATTAAAGAATTTTTAAGAAAATATACTCACATTTTTTTTCTGTTTTATCTTTGAAATATATCTTGAAACTGTTTTCTTCATCATCCAAATAGCTGCTGCCATGACTTTAACCCTTGTCTTTATATTGTCTTGTAGTTGAGTAGTATATCCTGCTATTTACTGTTTTCTCCCCCAAATCCATCCTTCTTATTAATTAAAATTTATGAAATATAAAGACTGATTATGTCACTATCATGCTTAAAACATCCTTTGCATACCTGTGTTGAATAGAAAGATACACAGTGGTTATTGTAGCATCTAAGACCATTCTCAATTTAGATCCAACTCATCACCCATTATTTTCTCTACAAGCAACAATGACCCTGTTTTCCATACCATAGCCTCCCTTCTGGTTGTGCATACTTTGCTAAACTCTTCCCCAGACTCACTAGAGTCTTTTAAAACTCTACCTTTTACAATTATTTTTTCCCCCTGTGAAGTTATTTTTCTAGCTTCTTTGTATAACAGATAAACCCCATTCCATTGGACCCCCATTTACTTTAGAGAGCCCTCTATGTTTAAAAATAAATAAATCATTTTCTCTGCTAAAAAGGAGCGCACCATTTGTAGAGAAGAAGGGCAGGGAGGATGTGAGAGATGTTGACAGGTTGGGAAGATATTATGGAATTTCAGAAAGGGGGCAGCTAATCATAGGCACAGGGAGATATAGAGAGAGTAGCTACTCCTCTTGATCACATTCTTCATATTGATGATTTTTTAGATCTTTATATGCTTAGAGCAGATAGTTAAATTGAATATATTTTCAATGCTTCTTTAGTAGATTTTGGATAGGAGTCTTCTTACACAATTAGCCATGTAGAAGAGAGTCAAGAAATTTTTTTAAAGAGATGGGTGGGGTACTAAATCTCTACAGTGAAGCCTTTGCATGTTTCCCCAAGAAAAATGAATCTTTTCTGTCTCTTCATTTCTTTAAGACTCTGTTTATATGCGTCATATTTTCTAGTCTATCATGAGTCTTATATACTGTAGGTGTTCAATAAGTGTTGGCTGGCACATATAATAAATTCTCCAATAGGACTTAATGTACTATGTATAATGTTTTGTGATTTATCTGTTTGCTTCTCTGTAAAATTTTAATTATAACTGTATTTAAATACAATGTGGTTTAGAGACTTTGCCACAAACTATCTAGGTGACTCTGCACATGTGATCTAACTTCTATGCTTTTGTTTTGTCATCCATAAATTAATTAGAAAAAATAATTTTAAAGTTTTTTACAGGTTTAAAAATCCCTTTTCTATTCATTTGGTATAAATAAACCACCCCCCACCTACTGAGTACCCAAGAAATAAATGAATTTGTAAAAGGTTGGTGTATCAAGAACATATATGATAAAACAAAGAGTTTTGTACATTGCTTAATTTCATGAAGGCCTTTTTTATAAGTAGGCTGAGATTTTCTGTAAATTAACATGAACCTCATGCATCCTTTTGGTGAGAGTGAGAGAGAAGAGGTCCCTTTGCAGACTACCAAGTTGTCTTGCCCAAAACTAGTTTGAAGAGGCATGTCTCTTGATTTTATATAAAAGGTTTGTATCTAGAACTGACATATGAAAATAAGCTACTAAATCACTTTTTAAATTAAAAAAAAACAATTGGAATACATTTATTTGGTATATTTAAGGTAACGATATCACTTTTAAGCCACATACTGTTAAATTTCAATATATTTATTTGCAATTAACTAATAGGAACAAGATACAAAGATCAATTCCAGGTACAAAATATATTGAGTTTATTGAAATTAATATTTTAATGTATTTTATTAAATGAATGATTACTTAAGGAGAAAGAACACATGGCTTAAAGTCAGATACATGTAATATAACTGTATCATTCCAGGAGTAATGAAGTGCTAAACATTTCAGTATAAGTAATTAAAGTAAACTAAGCTATTTGATTTAGCTATTATTCAAATCTTTCATTTTTATATGCAAATGAATTATTTCAACTGAGCGGCAATTATAACAGAAAGTCTTAAATTATCTAGGAAACTAATTTAGTCATAGATTGTGACATCCATATAATCCAAATTTATAAGTAAAATTTTTCTATTACTTCCAATGCTGTAAGGAGTACATTGTAGGTCAAGCTTTGTCTTTGCAGGGAAATATTAATCTTAACTCTATTAGAAATTACATAACAACAAAATATGTACCAAAACTTACTCATATAGAAAAGAAATGTTATTGTGACATGATACTTTAAACATTGGCCAACCATAAAAATAGTGCTGAATATGTGTTAAAGAAATCAGAAAAATGATAAAAAATGTCTGAATAGAAAATATTGCTATTATATAGTTAGACCTTCTTGAATTATTCTTTTATTTTTTTATAAAAGAAGAATGACATCTTTTAATAGACAGATATGTAATATTAAGTGTTTTAAGATAAGGTTTTGGTAAAATGTAATTTACATTGTTTTAATTGGTGCAAAAGGGATGTGTAATGAATTGAAAGCATGAATGTAATTTTACTTAAAAAATCGAGTGAAGTCTGATTATATCAAAAACTTTCTTTGAGCATTTACAAAATTAAAATTGTAGAGAAAAGTGATAATAACTGGTAATATTATAAGTATATATAATCATAATATTTATAAAACTATAAATAGTTAACCCTAAGTAAAAATTGTGTATTTATCAATTTTGAAAGTGTTGTTAGTATTAGAGTAAATTGGCACTTTGCTTGAGGCACACCAGTACAATGAATTACTACATTCTCATTGCTGTTGGGGTCTTTTGAAGAAACTGAGCCAATAACTGTTGACTGTTATCGTTTGAATTATCACTAGGGATTCATTGAATCTCAGTGGTTTCATCCTGTGTTAATATTGAAATCTATTTTTCAAAGACTCATAATTTTTATAAAATCTTTATATAATATCTTTTGGTGCTATGCTACACACACGTGTGTATATAGTGAAGTGTACACATTCACAGTCTAAATAATACGTACTAAAAAAGTTTGCCTGGAGTAAAGTTGTAAATGGTAATCTTTAATAGAAGTTAATTCACAAAATTCAATATGAAACTTCAAAATTTTTAGAAAAAGAGAACATTTTCTGATCAGTCACATTCAACGTTAAAAGGCGATATATCTTGTCATAAGAAATAAACTTAAAAATGCAATTTTTGAGCATAATTTCTACTGTCATTTCAAAGTCTACTTTTGAAAGCATTCATCTTGTTTTTACCATTGCTGAAAAACAGCAGAACAAAAATCTATGGAAGAAATTTAAACTTATCTTCTAATAATAATAACAAAAAAAAAGTCAGTTGTGTCATTTCTGTATCTTCTCTTCTCTATAATCCTTATAATTTAGAAAAATATTTATTTAGTCTTTCTACTACAATTACATGGACCACTTAATATACTTCCTGATCAGCAGAATTTAGAGTATTCAAGTTCCACCCCGCCCCCTTCAGGAAGTAAAAAGTTAGAATTATTTCCATAAAAAATGGAACACCTCATTAAAACAGTCACATTTATAACATGGAGCTGAATTATAAGATAAGATAAAAGGTATTATGAGGAGGTTATATTATCTCTATAATGTAGCTTTTTTTTTTTTACTTTAGACTCTTTAAGAATCTAATAAGGGAGACTGAAGTTTATACCACCTTAGAATAATGTAGTAATGGAATAAAGAAATAAAGGAGCTAAAGAGAGGTCATTTCAAAATAGAATTTAAAAGAGATCGAGTGACATGTATCATTTTTTGCTTTTCAATATTTATCTAAGAATCAGTCTAATTTTAGAAATACAAAATATAATATTTTCAAACATGATGTAGTTTTTCTTATTTTATTCCCAGTTTAGGCACATATAGTTAAGAAATTTTTTTAACACCAACAAAGTGAAAAGTATGCAATTATTTGTTGTAAAGTTTCAAAATGTATCCAAATTGTTATGAATTATTTGTAGGGAAAATAATAATTACTTGTGAAAATTAACACTTTGGTAAAGAAGTGCAAGCATACTTGACCAAACTTGCCCTTGCATCGTACATTTCTCATCTGCTTCTTGCCTGTCTAAATATGTTCATAATAAATTGTAAAAGCATCTGTCTTGTGTCTGATCCATATGCATTTTCTGCAGCCAAAATGTACAATGAGAAACAGCAATTGAATTTACCACCAGCATTGTTAGTGATTGTTTATTGAATGAAGTATTTGAGGTGATTTAGTTCATGAAATTCATGAAATGCCAACCTACTGCCTGTTCAGCTCTGCTCTCACTTTCCCACTCAAACTGTTTCTGTCACTGTCAGCCTTCTCTCATTCTTGGTGTTGAAAAAATCATTTTGTATGCAGAATAGTTGTCCTTCCAGGGTCAAACAAGGCAGATACTCTCGGAAGGCTAATAATTTGGCACCAATTCAAACCAAGTTTCTTAATGTATAAATTGAACATTAAAAGACTTCCTGCAAATTTCTTTTGCTTGTAGAACAGCAGCATTTCTCAGCTATTTCACTCCTGAATCTGAGTCTGTGTCCTCTCTTTTAGATGTCCCCACCCTCTTAACATCTATTCTAACTCTTTCCCATGCCTACAACAACCTGGGCCATGATGCTCTTCTCTTCATTGGTCCCATGAAACCCACAATCCATTTTTACTATGAATTAACTAATTCAGTGTTATGGACTGAATTCTTTCTTCTCCTTGCCCTGCCCAAATTCATATGTCAAAGCCACAACTGGCAATGTGACTGTATTTGAAGACAGAGCCTTTAAGGGGATAACTAAGGTTAAACGAGACTATAAGTGTGGAGCCCCAATTCAAAAGACTGCCATTCTTATAAGAAAAGGAAGAAATACCAGGAGTGAGCACACAAAGAAGAAAGGCCTTGTGGGAACACGGGGAGAAGCTATTGATCTGCAAGTCAGGGAGGGTGGTCTTACTAGAAACCCACTCTTTTGGAACCTTAAACGTGGACTTCCAGACTCTAGAACTATGAGAGAACACATTTCTGCTGTTTTTGTTTGTTTGTTTGTTTGTTTGTTTGTTTGTTTTTTATAAGTCACTTAGCCTCCAGATTATGGTTCACTTTTTTGTCATTCTTCTACATTCTTGCCTAAGTGAAATCTAACTTCCTGAGATAGCTTTCAATTAGTGGTTCCTCCTTATGTAATTTTTTGAAAAGAAGTACTTTTTCACTTTCTTTCCTGATGCCAAGTTCATACTGTCTGAAGTCTCCCTCATTTGAAATAAAGTTTGTCTCTGTACTTTTTGCATTTAGGTCATTCCTCTTCATTGAAATTACTCACAGAACTGAATATCCTCTAGTCTTCTTGTTAACATCAGATTTTTTCACCTAGACTTCTTTTGGATGCACTTCTCTCCATGAATATCCATACAAACTCAAAATTCCTGAATTTACCCATATACTTAAACTTTTTATTTCACTTTTTACAAGTCGCAATGGTCTTAGAGTCATTTCATGTAAAGGCCCTGCACTCCAGGAAAAGGAAGGCTGTGGTGGTTTTAAAATATTTCCCTAATTCTTGATATTCCTCCTTTCAGGGGTGGAATTTAATTTTCCCCTTTTGAATGTGAGCTGAACTGTGATTTGTTTCTAACAAATAGAATATGGAGAAAGTGGTGGTACATAAAATAACTTCTGAGACGAGGTCATAAAAGACATCACGTTTTCTTCCATATAGGCTCTCTCTTTCATATCCTTCACTCTGGAGAGGGCAGCTGGCATGTTGTGATAGTGGAAGACACTCAAAGAGCCTTCAGGAGAGGCCCAGGGTAAGAAACAGGCCTTCTCTCAGTTGACAGCAAGGAACTGAGATATCCTGCCAAAAATGTGAGTGAGCCATTTTAGAATCATCTCATCTCTTTCAGCCACAGCAGCCAGAGCTGCTGGCCAGAATCTTGACTGGAACCTCATGCGAGTATGAGCCAGACCCACCCAGACCCATCCTGAGGGATATGAAATTGGGATAATAAATATTTGTTATCTTGAGTTGCTATGTTTTGGGGGTGATATTTACAGAGTAATAGATGACTATAACAATGTCCAGATGCATGCGAACAAAAAAAATTAATTAAAAAACTATGATAATTTCTCAAAGAGGTGATTATCCCGAAGCCTGTAGTGAATTAGTGGATTAGACTGTGAAGCGAGGAGAAAAAGGGAGGCTCCAAGATGAACTCTCAGTTTTGGCGTGAGTAATATCATTGTGTTTACGGAGATAAAGTGGACAAAGGAAAGAACAGATTTCAGAGGAAATAAATTTTAAAATATGGTAAACCTATTTGACATCACTCCCTGTGACAGTGACAAGAAAGTAATCGAGCAATAAAGCAGTCTAGAGCTCAGTGAGATCGGGGCCGAAGATATAATTTTGGAATTACAAGCAAGTGAACGTAGATTTTAACAACTGGATCATGTCAGGTCACCTAAATGTAGTCAGACATCTGGAACCAAATTTTATGTCAGTCCCACATTTGCAGATCAGGTGGAGGAGAGGACCAAGCAAAGAGAAAGAAAATATTGTCCAGAGAAGAGGGAAGAAAATAAGAACATAGTATCCTGGATGTCGTTTAATGAGAGTGTCTTAAAGAAAGAGGACCTTTAGCTTTAACTGCTTATGAGACATCCTAAACATATGTATTGGAATTGGCACTGATGACCTCCACAAGAGCTAGGGGCTCTAACTGGAGAAATGTAAATGGAAAATAGACTGAGGTGGATTGACAGCTGACTTTTAAGCATTTGTCTCCTTCTTATTGAATGAACTATATTTTACCTTTATTAGAGGCATTTATTTCTTTATATCATTTTTCCAAAATAGATTACAAACTCCTTGTGCATGAGAACTTGTCTTGGTTTCTTTAGAGTCTCAAAGAGAGTTTTCATCTTAATGGATGGACAAGACAAATTTTTTTTTAATTGAATTGCAGACTCTTGCACGACCTATAAAGAAATTGAAGAATGGGAGAAACAAAACCGTAGGGCATCGTTTAGAGGCAAATGCTTCTTAAATCCTGTGAAGGATGATAACTATTTGAAAGGGACTTTTAGGTCTGAATGTTTCCTTCTTCACTTCTAGTTCTTTCAAAAGCTTACTCCGTCTAAAGGAATTTTTACATTCTTAAAATTAAAATTGTCAAAGCATGTTGGATGTGCAAACCCTGTTCAATGGTATTAGAAGGCTTATTTGCTTAGCATTCCTAAAATTCTATACAAACAAAACAAAACAAAAATGACAAAGTAGAACAAAATAAAACAAAGCCTAGATGAAATTTTGTCAGTTGTCATGTTATTTAAGTTTTACATAGAAGAATTTTGGTGATAAAAATAGAATACAGAATATAGAATGTGAACAAAACCCTAAAGCACAGTTCACAGTTCTCTTCCCAATTAACTAAGAGCTTTCAGCACATATTTTAACAAATGCTTTGACTTTAAAAACATAACCATTTAAATTGTAGGTGCCGTTTTAGAGAACACTGACTGCATTCTTAAAATTCTACACATAGAAAAAGACACTTTAGGTTTCCTTTAAGTTAGTACTGTACAAGCTCAAGTGAAATTAAATGTAGTATTTTCTAGCTCTATTAAGTATTCATAAGCTTTCCTACTGTTGTCTCTATATCAAGGACAAGTCCTGTAAACCTTGTTCTATAAAATTTGAAATTATCTAAATAATCTAGGAAAACAATTATTTCTTTCTCTAGCCAGAAAGTAGAGATTAAAAAGAGGAGGAGGAACGCAGCCAATACTTCTCCATTCATGCAAGTTTTAGAGCTCTTTAGATACTTTTAGGATCAAAATGTATAATTAACTTTGTTCGAACAATGAACATACAATTGCTTCTTAGCCTGATACCCATTTGCTTAGCTATCTTTGCTTGTATGGCACCATCATTTGGTTATTATACAATTATTTTATAAGGACCTTGGAAAAGTACTATTGATAAAGATCCATTATAAATAAACAGGAATAAAGCTTAAGAATTTTATTTTTCTGGCTTTATTGTTTTTAAACTATTGGCACATGTGTGTGTGTTTTCATATGTGTATAAAACTATAGGAATATTATAATATTTAGTTCTTAAGTATTTGAGTTCAGTACAGTTGAAGATTCTTGAAAAAATAAGAAAAGGTGAATCAGAGAAGCAATATATGTTACAAAACAGTCTCTATGCCTCAATTTGCTTCTCTGTAAAATGGGATAATAGAATCTAATATGCAATATATTTGCAGGATTAAAAGATATTTTAAGACAAAAATGCTTACTAAATATTACCTATTAGTATTATTATTGCTGTTATACATTTTATTTGTTAAGGCTGACACCTTTTGAATAGCATATACAGTATTGATCAGGCATCTTAAAGCTATTACTAGTTGCTATCACTTATTAACCCTGTAGAACTATTATCAGTAGCATGGTCCAAAATTTTTACTTTCCTGAAGCCTCTTAAGACAATGAATACAGAGTTAGATTTTTGGGGTAGAATTAGTTTAAAACAATACAAAACAATCAGTTACCATAGCTTGTTAATTGGTTATGGATATAAAATGTTCATACAATTTGGGTGATTCAGGAATATGTTGTTCACATTTTCAAAGATGTGCTCTGATGCTGTGTAGCCTTTTATATTTTCTAGAATTGGCCCATTTTGTTTCTTCTTAGAGCAGAGCCCCCAAATTTCTAATCTGTAGTGATCTTAACTGACAACACTGACTTGAACCATTGTGAATACAGTAAATGTATGTGTGTGTATTTACTATTCATACTTCTCAGAACCTACTAGTTTGTTAATCTCCTGAAATCTGGATCTTCTCATTTCTTTACTAAAACTGCTTTGTCAAAGGAGACTAGTGGTGACCTAATTATCTCATCCACTAGGCCTTAATTTTTATTTTTGAACGATGCAGAAATTGACATGTTAATTTCTTCTCCTTGAAGCATTTTTTTCCCTTTTTATCTCTGACATTGCCCTGCCCTTGTCACTCAGACTGACAATATTTCCTTATTAGTCTTATCCAAGTCTTTTTATTGATTTATTTATTTATCTTATCTTATGTTATTTTATTTTTTATTACGGTGACATTGGTTAATGAAATCCAATAAGTTTCAGGTGTACATTTTAACAGTAAGACATATATATTTACACTGTGTGTTCACCTCCCATAGTTAGATTTCTTTCTCTCACCACATATTTGACTCCTTTTACACCATCTACCTTTCTCCTTTCCGTTTCCCACTTCTTCCTCACCCTCTGGTAACCACTAGTTGATTGTTCATGTCCACGAGTCATTGTTTGTTTGTTGCTTTTAGGTTTATATCTCACATATTAGTGATATCATGTGGTTGTCAACTTTTTCTGTCTGGCTTATGAACATCGGTGTGCAAATATCTTTTTGGATATGAGTTTTCAAGTCTTTGGGATAAATATCCAGTAGAGGGATTGCTGGATCATGTAGTAGATCATTTCTTGATTTTTTGAAGAACCTCCATAATGTTTTCCATAGAGGCTGTATCAGTTTGCAGTCCCACCAGCAGTGTATGAGGGTTCCTATTTCTTCACATCCTCTCCAACACCTGTTATTACTTGTCCTGTTGATAACAGTTATTCTAACAGGTGTGAGATGGTATCTCATTGTGGTTTTTGCATTTCCCTAATAGCTGATGATGATAAGCATCATACGTTTGTTAGTCATTTGTATATCTTCTTGGGAGAAGTGTTCAGGTCCTCTGCCCATTTTTTTATTACATTGTTTATTTCTTTTTGTTATTTAGTCGTATGACTTCTTTGTATATTTTGGATATTAAGCTATTTTCGGAGGTGTTGCTTGCAAATATATTTTTCTATTCAGATGGTTGTCTCTTTACCTTGTTGAAGGTTTCTTTTGCTGTGCAAAAGCTTTTTAGTTTGAGTTAGTCCCATTCGTTTACTTTTGCTTTTATTTCCCTTGCCTTTGATGTCAAATTCATAAAATCTTCTTTAAGTATAAGGTCCCTAAATTTAATTCCTATGTTTTTTTCTATGTAATTTTTTGTTTCAGGTCTCAATTCAGGTCTTTAATTTGTTTTGAGTTAATTTTGGTGTGCAGTGATAGACAACAGTCTAGTTTCATTCTTTTGCAGGTGGCTTTCCAGTATTCCCAGCCAAGTCTTATACCATAGTCTTTTTACTATAAGATTTGTGCTTTTCTTCCTATTTGTTTGTTGTCTTCATAAGTCTCCTTAAATATTCATAAAGGGAAGTAGTTTGGTGTGAATAAATGAATCAAAATTGAGTTAAAACTTATGTTTGTTTTGGCCACAATTTTTCTATTACTCCTTGTAAATATTTATTAAGTACAAATATTTATTAATATTTATTATCAGGGCCATTGACATAAAATATAAAAATTCCTGCTGGCATAAGCTTGTATTTTACCAAAGGAGCAGAAAATAAAATATTACAGAAATGAGGTAAGTGTTATATATGTCAGTGAGATGAATAGGACATTAACAATAAAATGCTTAATTTTGCCTCAGATTTCAGGGATTTTTTTCAAAGACTAAGTGATTTCTGAGCTGAGTTTTGATTACTAAGTCAGTGGTTCCCAACCTTTTTTGGCCACAGGGATGGGTGCTCCTATGAAAGTCTAATTCCTGATGATCTGAGGTGGAGCTGAGGTGGTGATGCTAGCACTGGGGAGTGGCTGCAAATACAGATGAAGTTTTGCTGACTGGCCTACTGTGCAGCCAGTTTCCTAACAGGCCATGGACCAGTACTGGTTGGGGACCCCTGAACAAAGTAGTTCTTTGCCAGCCACACAAAGGAAAGGGGTATATTTCAGACAGAAAAAATGCATGTACAAAGTTATGAGGGTTAGGGTACCTACACATCATAGATGATGGTGATGATCCTAATAGAAAGGTATGTAAGGTCCACATCAAGAAATTTCTTGAAAGACATTAAGAACATTGTGCCTTATTCTGTAATTGAGAGCCATTAAACTATTTTAAGTAGAGAGTGACACAATCACATTTGTTTCCTTAAAGGAGTGCTTTTTCCTAGTACTCCTGAAAAAGCTACTTATAGACAAATTAAAATCTAAGCAAATGGTACTGGGAATGGAGAGAAGGGAGAAAAATACTAGGAATATTTCAAATCTGCAGGATTCAGTGATTCAGCAGATGAAGGTATTGGGGAGAATAAAGGAGTCTAGGTACTAAGTTGGTTAATTGGTAAATGGTGGCTCAAAATAACAGATATATAATGGAATGAGAATATCAGATTTCAACGATATATTGGGCAAGTAGAGTTTGAAGTTCCTTTGAAATCATCAACAATAAAATGTATAGTAGTCATTGTCGTGGTTAACTTTATGTGTCAACTTGACTAGTCAAGGGATGTCAAGGTAGCCGGTAAAACAGAAATAATGTGTCTGAGAGGGTGTTTCTTGAAGAGATTAACATTTAATTCGGTAGATTGAGTGATGTAAAATGTGGGTGAGCATTATCTAATCCACTGAGCCACCAAATAGAACAAAGATGAAAGAAGGGGAAGTTTACTCTCTCTGTTTGAGCTGGAACATTCATCTTCTCCTGCCCTCAAACATTGGCACTCCTGGTTCTTGGGCATTCGAACTCAGAATGGGACGTAAAGCATTGGCTTTCTTTGGCCTCCAACTCATAGACAGCAGATGTAGGCCTTCTCTATAATCGCATGAGCCAATTCCTCATAATGAATTTCTTTCCATATACTGATATATGTCCAATTGGTTCTGTTTCTCTGGAGAAGCCTGGCTAATACAATCATTATTTTGTTTGCCTTCATAGTATTTGTTATTTGAGAGTAAAGAGCTTAGTATTTTTTGAGAAATTTATTCATGAATTACAAAGAAAAGGTATAGGATGGAGAATGACATTTGAGTTACCATTGATGCATTGATAACAATTGGACTCATAGAAGTAGTTGAGATTACTACATTCCAAGAGATTCCAATTTTTAAGCATTAGACTCAGATAAATTTGATTATTCCAGATTTCTGTGAATACTGAGAATTCCTTAGGTTATAGTTCACTTCATCCATGACCGTTTTAAAATTATTAATATAACAAATGCTTGGTTTTATTTATTTATTTTATACTCTAGCAATGCAGCTAATTGTATTAAAGATTGCCTTGGAAATCTTGTGATCTTATATATAATTGCTGTCATCAGTTATACATATAAGGTCTAGGAAACACCCATTTTCTCAGATTAGGATATAATCTAGTGATGTGAGTGAACATACATTTGATGATAAATAATTAAAAATTTTTTTTCTAAATGATAAAAAATGAAGTGGAAAGAAAGGCTTTGTTTCACATTTTTGTAAATCTCTTTTATGTCTGGCTTAATAGAAAATGGCTGGGTTCTCATATCTGCTTGAACACTCAATCTGCTGTGACGTCACATGTCACATGTCATATAGCCTCTGGAAAACTGCCCTGTAAACTAGTGAGATAATGAGAGTAAAAGGCAAAATAATATTATTGCAAAACTCATTTTTATTTTATAGTTCTCAATAAAAGATATCAGGATCACCAGAAGTCCCAGACCATACTTTAGTAGCTGCTGATACAGTTAAATTGTAAATGCAAGCAACACTAATGTATATCCTACTGGATTTCCAATTACACAGCCAATCAATTCCTTTCAGATTTTAAATATAGCTTTTCTACTTATATGAGATTACAGGTACACAGGGACTTTTGTTTTGTGGAATGCAGAAAATTTATCTCTGCCTTTCAGGAAGAATTTGTAACTATTTGCAAGAGTGCCCAAGACCTTCAGGAAGAGGAGAAACTGAAACTCTAGTGTTCTTTATCTACATAGGGATACCAGCTGAGGTAGACTAGAGTAGACTTGAGGGGTCCTGACCTAGGCTTTGTAACAAGGAAGAGCAAATATCCACTAAACAATATAACCTTGAGGAAGAGGGAGTACTAAAATACTAACTTAAATATGTAAATATATGTGGGGGAAAGAGCCTGCCCCTTTGGAGCTATGATTGGGACTGGATGACTCTCAGAGTTCCACTACTTGGGTATAATGTCGTGTGTGTGTGTGTGTGTGTGTGTGTGTGTGTGTGTGTGTGTGTGTGTGTCTGTAAATGATTGAGTAAGTTGATATGAAAAAAGAGAACAATAATATTTGAGACTGAAGCTTGTGACACCCTGTCATGTCCTTGGACCAGCAAAAGTGGTACTGAATGGTAGACAGGCATATATGGCACTGCATGGGGTATGTTTTAACCACAGTGCCATAGTATTGAAAGAAACAAATATATTGTATTTAGCAAATCTGGCAGGTGTTTGTAAACAGGTTACCTCCTTCACCTTCAACTTTAACCATCCTTCACCACTCTCACTTTCAACTAAGGAAAACCAAGGATTCCTGGATAATTCCTTTTGAAAAGTGATTGTTAGCTTCATGAAAGATATACTGGGACTCATGGTAGACAGGACTTAAATCCCTCTAAATAATCCTAGGTCATGGTGGTATACGTCATATCATTTCAAGACAAAATGAATGATTTAGAAATAAATTTAAAACAAAATTTGGGGGAGAGTTTTTAATAATTGAAATTTAGGAATTATTTATGTTTATAATGTAAAATGATTATGTGTAGTCTGTTATTTTATGACAGAAATATAGAATATATCTCATTTAATAAAAACCATTATAAAATAATTTGTGAGATATATTAATTACACAGACACTAAATTTTATTGTAAGGCTTAGGGAAGAAAAATAATACTGTGTATTTATATTTGATGACTTTTAATTCCGGTTACCTAACTTTGAATACTGTAATTCATTGCGATAATACTAATATGTATAGAGGCCCCCTTTCCTGTATCCCTGAAAATTACAATTTGGGTGTAAGTAGATAGGTTTTGTCTGTAAACAATAAAAATTTCAGTGAAATCAGTCTGTGGCCCAGAGAAAAAAAAATGTAGAGAGGATGGTGTGTTTATGTTGGATAAGGATATCAAAAATCATACATGGAAGTATTTATCAGAAGCCACATAAATCTCAGTGGCCAAGGGGTTTTTTGATTTGAAGAGTCTAAATGTCATATTTTTAATATTGGTTTGTATATCTATGTATAATATATTCATGCCTATATATAATCTATACCTACATACATAATACATATCTATCTATCTATCTATCTATCTATCTATCTATCTATCTATCTAAATATTTTCTATGTAGATATAGATATAAAACATATAATATGTTATAAACACACACATGATTATATACAGATACCTTATTCTTAATCTTCATCTTCATTGATTTCTGAATTTAGTAATTATGTATGTGTATGATGTCTCAATTGAAGAAAGATCAACCGTCTGCAAACTAATTCAGTCTTCTCTCTCTAGAGATCACAGTTCTATGAATAACATCACACTCTTGTTAATCATGGCAAAGCTAGTATATGGGATTCAAATACATATGTAATTAAGAGCATCTACTAAGTTTAAGGTGCTATAGAAAAAAGCAAAATGGCAAAGTGCCAATGTATAATTTCTATAGGCTAGTAAAATCAACTTAATGGTCATTGAGAATAACTTTTAGATTTAATGCTCTATGATTATTATTTTCTTTGAATTTTATTTAAAAATTAAACATATAACCATGATTAAAAGTTTTGTAAAAAAATGAAACATTTATAGATTCCCCATTAACAATACACTCACCCAATGCCATACCTGACATAACACTACTAAGAATATAATGTTTCTATTTATTTGCATCATTAGTTGTACATAAAGAAATGGGATTAGATTATATATTGTTGTTCCACAGCCATTTATTTTTGGCTTAATATTTTTTATTGCTGATCATTTCTCATTATTGTGTACTGAGCTCTCATTATTTGTAATACTGTATTAGGGACATACCATCAACTCATAGAAATTTATATATTTTTTGTTTTGCACAAAGAATGCTTCAGTGAATGTCCTTCTACATCTCTCCTTGTACTTTTATATAAATATTTTACCAGAGTAAATTTCCCAAAGTGGAAATTTTGGATCAGAAAACCCTATGAGTGCAGATACTTTAGTACTGAAGTGCCTGCTCTTTTCATATCTTCATTTCATTATTTAAGAAAGAAAAGTAGAATAGGCATAATAGGAATGAAGCATTCTCATTTGGAAAACATATAATGTCCTTGGAATACAAACTAAAAATAGATTTACCTCATGTAGAATTTTAAAAACTGAAATTCCTTAGCTTATATTTTAAGTAACTTAAAAATCTCCCTGTAATGTTAATTTCCAAATATTAAATGATCTGACTTTCATTAAAAAAATAGAGCTGAGTTTGAGTTTTCCTTCAAGTTTTTTTTCATTTTTGTTTTTCTTTTTTCCTTTAAGGTTTGCAAAATATGTTGAAGTTTCTAATTGTGATTTAAGAAGAGAAAGGGACTTTTAAAGAACAGAGTATGTTTTGGGGGCCAAAGGTATTTTTATATAGCAAATAAACATATTTTTCAAGTTTATTCCTTTACTAATTTGTAAGAACCGAACACCCACTTCTTGCCTTTAGTCAGAACTTTTCCTTGGCTCTGGGGATGTGTGGAATCAGTAACAAAAGTGTGTGAAAATTGCTACAATGTCAGCGATCCTGGAATCATGGGGAACAGGGAAGATTCACTTAATGGGTCTGGTCCTCCTTATGTTTTGAAGTTTTGGCATTTTTGAGTTAGTTATATTTATTTTAATACTAACAAGAAAGAGAAAATGATGAAACATAAAAACATACCCCACATGTCTTTCTCCCCTAGTCCACTTTTTCTCAATCTGTTACACATACCTAGAGATCTACTTGAATGTTTGCATTGAGTTAGATTCATATGACACCTTTTTTTGTCGAACTTGGACTTAGGACTACTTCCCCATGGTTGCTAATTGGAAAAAGAAAAAAGGTATTTGGGCATTTTGTGTAGCTAAGCATGGACGCTGGGCTTATGGAGAAAAGGTGTCTACTCATTGGACCCACAAGCCAATGTTTTAGCAAGATATTTCCCTTCTGACATGCCCGTATGATGCATCAGTTCTGTGAATTCTGCCTGGAAAGCTTTCTAAGATTTTGATTATTTAACATGCTTCATTTTCATTTAATGCCTTGGAGTTTGTGGTCTTATCACAAGGGAAAAGTAAGAGAGATGACAATGTGATTTTCTTCTCCAACTCCCTGCTAAGACAAGTTCCATTAAAAGAAGGAATGAAAGCTACTGTTGGCAACATTTGGACCAATAAACCAGCTATATTTGCTTCTGCTTTAAATGTGTTTTTTTTTTGCTTCAATATTCATACTTTATTGTTTCAGCATGTTTTGTTTTGTTTTTTACATTATTTTTATTTCATTAGAATGTGCTGTACCTTATTGCTTTGCTCATTCATTCCTTCTCTCTTTAATTCTTTCATCCTTCTATTTAGCCATAGTAAATACTAACTAACTACTGTGCCAGGAGCAAGAGATCCAAAATGAATACGACATCATTCTAACCCTTCAGAGTTCCTAACTCAGTGAAGGAGAAAGACAAATAAATAAAACTCCTTTTTTTTCATTTCTTTTCTTTTCACTTTTTCTTAATATTACTCAATCTAACCTCATATTTATGTATTTATATTTATGCATTTTAGCTCAATGTAGTGAGTCATAAATAAAAGAAGATATTTCCTACATCCAAGGCTCTTTAAATTAAGTTCAGATAAAGTGCACAAATTCCTTGCTAGTGCAATCTAAGTCTTGCCTCTGGGTAATTTCAAATCTTCAAGGCTGCTGGAGTCACTCTTTTATTTGGTAGTCAAACTAAGTTCTTAATAAACTGAGTTCCTATTCTTTATTTCATGGGAAGCTCTGTCTCTCCCAATTTTTCTAAAGAATTCCATGAGGGCTAAATTTCTCCAGATTACCTTTTACTCTTATTTGTTGCCATCATATATTTTTGAACCTCACTGTGTATCTTGTTTCTCATGGTTAACTGCAGCCCTCTTTTTGTCTTCTCAGGACCCAATACCTCATTACTTAAAGCGCCATCATCATAGAGCTGTTTTACTGAAAACATAAAAGAACATTATCTTAAAATTCAGTATTCTCCATTGGTACCCCAAAGTTCTGCAGCTGTATGTGTGGAAAGATTTCTCCCTTACTTGCCCTCACATTAGGGACCTTTCCTCGTTCTCCTTAGAGACTTTTCCCATTTTCTCCTCTTCAGAATTCAACTCCTTTCCAAGCTTCCACTGTCAAGCTAACTTCCAATTTCCTACCATGTTATTTTGAAGCTTACAGTTACAACTCTCTCATTCTAGATCATACCTAGCATCCTTTCTTAATCTTTACCAAAAAAAAAAAAAAAAAAAACTACTTAGCTGGGTTTTTAAAGCAAAATAATCACCTACTTCTGAGATTGTTTCCAGAATGCCAAAGTTTGTTTTCTTTTTTTATATTCTTTAATTTTCCTATTTTTTGTATGTGTTGTATTTGTGTTGAAGCCAGAATTATGTCACAACATACACACAGAAACACACACGCACACATGAAGACACAAACATCCCATTACTTAGGAGGCAGTAAACAATTTTTATTAAGGTTTAGGAAGATTCTTTTAAGATTCCACAAATGCTTATAATTTAAAAACTACTCCGATTCATTTAATAATGTTTTATCAATCTTGTGTTCTCAATCTGTTGAATAAAACACTGGAACAGTAGTTTTCAAACTGTAGTATGCATAGCAATCACCTGGGAAGCTGTTAAATTCAGATTTCTTCTCCCCACACAAGGGAATCTGGGTCTGACATCTGACACAGAGGTAAGGAATTTGCATTTATGTAAACTCCTCAAGTATATTCTAATGAATGTCATCTTAAGCTCACACTCTTCTTCTAGGAATATGGGTGGATAATTTATTTAAATGATATGCAAATACATGTTACTTATTCCAGCCACCAAAAGTGGTATTTTAAGACTGTTGACCTTTCCTGACAACAATAACTTGTTTAATAAATATAAACATTAGGTTCTAATAGTTGTTATTGAGGTAATAATGACATTTTAAAAGTATACATTAGACTACAATATATATAATAATGATTTCTAATATTCGCATAGTGCTTTAAATAAAAAAAAATGTTAATACATATCTTTTATTTTTACATCATCCCAAACAATGGGGCTGGTATAAAAATTTAAGACAAATAAATCCTGTAAGTTTCTTAATCGGTCGAAAGAAGCACTACCAGCAACCAGGCTGCTTTAAAGTCATCTTAACAGCTTCATTTTAAAACCCAGGTAATACTTTTGGTTGATTTGAAGCTCTTCAGAAAAAAGAGGTTGACGTTTTAAAAGTCAGAGGTTTCTGTGCTAGGTAGGGACTTATTCACCAAAGTTTGTACAAAAGAGGCAGATTTAGAAAACTGCTCTTTCTGTGGTGTTAGTCAAGGCATTGCTTGTGAAAGTGAGACTGAGAAAGTTCAAACTATTTTCGTTAAAGCTTCTTAGTCTGTGATACACAGGTGCCCCTTTCTATCAGTTTAACTTCCACTCATACCTCAAATTTCAGTCCATCAGTGTTTTGACAGAGGTTTCTATGATCCCTCTCAATGAAGTATTTTTTTTGATCATTTTTTTTTCTTCACTGCTTTTATTATAATTGTAATTAGATGATTTTTGTGTGGTTTATTTAATATACATTGCATCCCTTGTAGATTGCAAGTTCCTCAAAGGCAGGGATTGTATTTTTGTTAACTGCTTTTAAATTAAGACTCTAGCCTTATGGTCTGGTGTAGAGAGGCACCTAATACATATTTGTTAAATGCATGAAGAGTAGAAAATGTCCAGTTAGAAAAGGTCTCAGTGTTTTATAACCACAAGCATCGAAGTATACTAGAAAACTGTCTTCGTTGTATGGGAGATGGGCTGCTGAGCTAGGGCTGATTTTTGAAGAAAAATGTTGGGAAGTTTCACTCAGTTCACTACATGAATGTATGTGGAGAGAGTTTGAGACTGCAGAGTTAGCTGAAAAAAATTCTGATTGAGGAATGTTAGAAACATAAAATAAAAATTGCTGTTTATTTTAACTGCCTTATATTCTCTAACTACTTCATATGTAGAATTAGTGCACTAAAACTTTTGATGCTTAGCCTGGAAGACTTGAGACCCGAGGGGATTGTGGACAGTATGGGGAGTCTATGCGGTAGGGGTGTATCAATATGTTTACACCCAACAGGGCTCTAATAACAGAAGATTTTAGGGGGAATCAGAACCAGACATGACTCTCAATCTATAGATAATGTTTTGATTAGATTAAGAAGTGGTATATAAATCAAAGATAGCTGATTCTTCCTCCAAAAGATGTCATCTTTTAAGGTATCTAGGGGGTCTTAGTGATAGTAAGTGTTACAGGAGGTAGTAGATTAAAAAAAGAACTGTGTATTTATGTGTGCAAAGGGAAAGCTGAGTGAGAAAAAGCATGCTACTATCTCACAGTAAGTCTGGGAAAGATGATAGTCAAGTCAAAATGTCAAAACGAAGAGAAGCTGGAAGATATGCATGGGAAAATAAGTTTGGATGCTGTTTGGATGCTGTACTAACTGGCACTCTGGATAGAGACCATTCCATAATTTGGGTGTTCTTTAAGGCAGGTAGTCACGGTCTTAAGATTTTTTTTTTAGCCCTTTTGTATTTCTCTGACATATTTGGTGAGATTTGTTTATTTCTTACATTGAGACTCAACCATGTAAAAAAGGAAGTGGTTTCAAATTTAGACCTTCTCAGTAGCATGGTTGAGGAGGTATTAGGGAACAGCTTTGAGTTTTTTATATATCCTATAATTTCCAAATAAGGGCCTCCCTTCACTTGACTAATGACCTCCAGCTCTTGAACAACTTATTTGTTTAGATATTCAAGGAACAATCTCTTGGTGTTCATTCAGCATGCTAAATCTGAAAGCATTGTCAGACAGCAGTGGAATCTGCCAGTTTCTTTGAAAGTCTCTGCTACTGACTGCAACAGCACCAGTCAAACAACTCGGTTTCAGTTTTTCAGGTTTTTAACTTTTCAGAATGTGATCCCAAAATAAATAAATGTTTCAACATACTTTTATTCTATATTGAGAGTTTGGTAGTTAATGCAGCAGAACCTCGTGTGCAGCTTGTCAGGTTAGTGTCTCAGGTCTCTCACTTTGTATCCTGGCTTTGTGAAAGTGACTAAAACTTCATGCTTAATATTCCAAAACTGTAAAGTGTGGTAGTAGTGTTGTTAAAAATATTGATATGAGTTGATTATGTAAATTGCTTTTAAGAGTGTCTGGTACTAATAAGAACTATGTAGGTGAGAGCTTTTATTATTATTCCATATTAGTAGGTATGTAATCAGATGTTATTGACTGAAGAAATGAAATAAAGAATTGAATTAAAAACACTTGCAACTTGATAACATGATATTCTAACATTTGGAGTTTTTTTCCCAGGAGAGGAATTGTTTAATTTGTTAACAAATCTCTTTCTTTAATCTTGTTGCCTACTCTATTCCAGATTTACTCTTTTAGATAAGTTGCCACTTTAAGTTGGTATAATTTAAGTGGTAATATAACTCAAAGATTGTGTGTGTGTGTGTGTGTGTGTGTGTGTGTGTGTTCATACTTCCTGATAACCTGAATATTTAATGTATAGATAGAAATCTACAGTTCAATTTGGGTGGCTTCCAAATTTCCGTTAGTGTAAACAGCACTTTATAGTTAGAGATGTAAAACTTGATCTAATACATGAACATTTCTAGGATCATAAACAATATCTGGAGCCATCGTCTACCTTTATTATGTTTTTTCAGTGTTCTGCCCTTTAACATTCTTTTGGAGTGATTTTTATGCTCTCTTTACAGGTATACAAAACAGTCAATAAATTATTTTCTAAAATGAAGCAAGAGGTTTTACTTAACATAAACTGAAAAGAGAACTTAGAACATATAACATATGCAACTCTAATTGTTACCTGCATGTCTTTTCTCACTTGAGTAACATCCCAAGTGAAAGATCTCAATATACTTTTACTGTTGTTGGTTTTTTTTTTTTGGGGGGGGGGATCTAAAGGGATCGATGCTTTTAGATTTGGATCTAATTGTGTCATGGTTCAGATCACTCTCTCTTTTTTTATTTCTTTTTTTTCCCCCTACAGTTTATTGCTTTCGCTTCTTTATTCTTCATCCTGGTTTCAATCACAACCTTTTGCCTGGAGACACATGAAGCTTTCAATATTGTTAAAAACAAGACAGAACCAATTATCAATGGCACAAGTGTTGTTCTACAATATGAAATTGAAACAGATCCTGCCTTGACGTATGTAGAAGGAGTGTGTGTGGTGTGGTTTACCTTTGAATTTTTAGTCCGTATTGTTTTTTCTCCCAATAAACTTGAATTCGTCAAAAACCTCTTGAATATCATTGACTTTGTGGCCATCCTACCTTTCTACTTAGAGGTGGGACTCAGTGGGCTCTCATCCAAAGCTGCTAAAGATGTACTTGGCTTCCTCAGGGTGGTAAGATTTGTGAGGATCCTGAGAATCTTCAAGCTCACCCGCCATTTTGTAGGTCTGAGGGTGCTTGGACACACTCTTCGAGCTAGTACTAATGAATTTTTGCTGCTGATAATCTTCCTGGCTCTGGGAGTTTTGATATTTGCTACTATGATCTACTATGCTGAAAGAGTAGGAGCTCAACCCAACGATCCTTCAGCTAGTGAGCACACACAGTTCAAAAACATTCCTATTGGGTTCTGGTGGGCAGTGGTGACCATGACTACATTGGGCTATGGGGATATGTACCCCCAAACATGGTCAGGGATGCTGGTAGGAGCCTTATGTGCTTTGGCTGGAGTGCTGACAATAGCCATGCCGGTGCCTGTCATTGTCAACAATTTTGGAATGTACTACTCCTTGGCAATGGCGAAGCAGAAACTTCCACGAAAAAGAAAGAAGCATATTCCTCCTGCCCCTCAGGCAAGCTCACCTACTTTTTGCAAGACAGAATTAAATATGGCCTGCAATAGCACACAGAGTGACACATGTCTGGGCAAAGACAATCGACTTCTGGAGCATAACAGATCAGGTAAGACACAATTTCAAATGCATGCCATTAAATACTTTATAGACCAGTATGTCCTTTAGGTAGAAGGCAACCATTTTCATTTTCAGCAAATGTTCAGTTCTAACTCTTACAAAATGTGTGTAAGGCTTGTAGATCTAGGTGGTAGCTTTTCTAAGTGAAATCCTAGTAAAAGTTTGCATAGCTGGTCTATAGAGTTTTTCTGCTTTAGTGGGAATGCCCTTTGCTGATGGTGCCAATATTTTCTTTTGCCTGTTTGTTGCTTTTGTGCCAATGTTTCTTTGTTTTCCTGCACAATGTGATGGTATGATATTGGCCATTTTGCATCCTTCATCTTCGAAATGTTGATCTCCATAACATTTTGCTTGGTGTGTTTGTCTTAGTTTTATCTCTGCCACATGGGACCATGCATCTCAACCTAATTCACAAGAAGCAGTTACTTAAGAAGAATGGATGTTTACATTTCAAAGACATAAACATCCAAGAGGTGATATGGAAGATAGCCCTTTTGATAACAAAAGTCTTCCCTAGTAATATTTTAGAGAATTGATTAGATTTTAATTGTTCTTAAATTAGGTAAGGTATTTAATATAATCCCCTTGGACTGGGCAGGGTGCTATGTAATATAATCAACTCACCATTATTCTGGGGAGAAATGATCTATTTTGGTTAATCAATGGCAACACTGAATTTTTCTGTGGATTTTCTTTTTTCGTGCAGTATGCATTGGGCTCTGTTTCCCATCAGAATTGAATATTGGATGATTTACTGCTTTATATTAGCTGAATCCCTACTCCTCTCTATTGCCATAGATATTCTAGAGTAGATTGACTAGATTGACCATAAATTGATATTCGATTTGCTAAAGAGATCATTTCTAGTCTATTGTGTCTGGTATTGATGAAGTATTTTGTAGATTAAACAATTTAGTTTCCTTTAGCCTACTGTGAAAATGTAAGATACATGCATTTTCTATAACTTGGGTATATGTAATCTTCTTCTTGTAGAAAAATTATTTATGATAATCCCATGTGAAAAATTTTGCATAACTTAGGAATACCAACAATTAAACAAAGCAAGCAAACAAACAATCAAAAAAAGGCAGTCGAGATTTTCATAGGTTTCCTTCTTAGCTTCCAGAAGTTTTTATGTAGTAAATGGAAAAAAAAAATTGTGGCTGGAAGTAAACTGCTTTTTTAAAGATTTTATTCACAGCCCTTATGTTCATTTAGTAGATTGTGCTTTAGATTTTGTCAATATATATCTGCAAACTGTTGGGCCAAGAATATGTCTTTGTGAAAGGTGGAGTTTAGTTGGTGTTGCTGGACTCAGGGTACCTTGTAAAAGGCATGAGCCCTTGTAGAAGTCATGAAGAAGGCCTGGGTAAACATTGTTATAACAAACTAGTATTTAGGCTGACAGGATGTGACTGTCTCTGGCAAGCATATAGAAACAAACAGTTGTCTTGAAGGCTTTTGGAGAGGTTTATCGTGTTCCATTGTTATGTTGAAAAATATTTTGTTACTTCAAACTGGAGAACTTAGACCTAAAGTTGTTGAGCTTGAGATTCTTTTTATTAAGATGTATGAAGAAAATTACTTCCAGAAAATAGTAAAAACATATGTCTTAAAGAGCTGCAAAGACAAATATTAACTTAGGAGATTTTTCTTAAATAGATTCCACTTAAAAAAAATAAAATGAAAAGATAAAGATTCCTATGCCCTGTAACTGATAACATGTCAAAGATAGTAGGGTATCAATTTGTGTTCTACTTTATTATCACACTTCTTTGAATTCATATTAGTTTTGTGCAAGTTGATTTCCTATTAGATGGAATCCAAAATAAAATTAAAATTTTCTAAAGAACATTTCTCTACATTCCCACTTTGCTCCATGTAAGTTTTTGTGGTGAGTGATGAAAATTGTTTTCTTATCGTGATGTGATTATGGTGTTTTGTATATTGATTGACTGTACTATGAACATTTGGTGTAAACTCTTTGTACTGTCTCATTTCCTCATTCATCACTGTCTGTCAATGGGCATGGTGCTGTGACCAGTGTTATCAGGTGACGACAGTACAGGAAGTGAGCCGCCATTATCACCCCCAGAAAGGCTCCCCATCAGACGCTCTAGTACCAGAGACAAAAACAGAAGAGGGGAAACGTGTTTCCTACTGACGACAGGTGATTACGCGTGTGCTTCTGATGGAGGGATCAGGAAAGGTAGGCATGCATTTAATCAGGTCCTCACAGGTGACTTAGAAATTAAGTGCTTCAATATATGGAGTGATGTAAAATGCTCTTTCATCATTTTCTAGGAGAGACTATACGTAGTGCTCTTTCTCATTCCTCATCATATGTTTTCTCATTATAAACATTTTAAAATACATATCATAATAATCTACTTGGTTGTCATATCTGAAAGGCATTTCACCTTTCTTTATTATTTTGGTTTCCCATGTGTCTTTGGGAAGAATTGTAATGGAATATTTAAAAATTAAGTCACTTATGTAATTATTTTACTATAATGTACCTAGTAGTCTTTAAAAGTTATCTTTTTACGTACAACTTATAAAACTCACTAATTGATGCTATACATATATTTGATAAGTAATTGATGATTATAAAATAATAATGAGGCTTTTTTCAAAGAAAAATATTATCCAGTATTTGGGCTTTTTTTTTTTTTTTTCCTGTGGTTGATCTGAGTGTCAGAAAGTTGAAAAGGTCCAAGATCCCTGGCCACACAGAACAGTATACCCAATCTTTTGAAAGGCTACTTATGTATTTATAAAATATGTGTACAGAATTTCTCTTCAGAGCAATAATAATAATTTTAAATTTATTACTGTCTTTCAACCCAGACTGATCTGTGCCTGGTGCATAGAAGATACTCAGTAAATATTTGTTGAATGGATAAATTGTGTTGGTCAGACATCTTGGTTAAGGAATATAACAATAGTGAAGCTCCAGTCCATCGTGTGATTCAGTTGTCCTAGATTGTGCAACTATGACCATTTTCTAGATGCTGTTTGTTTTATTTTTGTTTTGAGTAAACTTTATAGATCTCAGGACAGGTAAGCTTTTTTCTCCTCCTTAAGAAAACAGTTTTGTGACACTTATTATACACCCTTATCAAAGTGTCAGTATGCTCTTTCATTAGCTCCTACTTTGATGGTTCCAGCTGTTTTATTACCATTGTTATTTTTTCTGTTTATTGGCAGAATAGAGAAAGAACTATAATAATTTTTTATGCAATGGACTAAATTTAAGTAAAAAGCCATTCCAAAACTTTCATATTAGTGCAACTGCATTTAAAAAATATTGTGCCTTTTGCTATTCATTGCAGTTTCTCCCTGTTGAATACTTTACCATTTTAATCCTCAACTACTTATTTTGTAATGCTCTCTTTTTGAAACATCTTATTATCCGTGTTGTAATTCTCTTCCATTTCTTCTGAACACTTTATATTGTTCTTTCTGTCTCCACACCTTTAAATCTCACAAGACAAAAGACTCTTCTTTTGTTTCTTTAGTATGTAATGTTTTAAATACTCCTTCATATCAATTATTTCCATTTTCTTCATCTATTCTTTGCATCAAAATGTATTTAATTATCTGAATAGAGTTGATTGTTTATCATTTTATATTTAAATATCATGTTAGAACAATTTTTAAATATCTTATGAAGACAATATTATTATAGCACTTGAGCAAAATGTACTTACATTAAATAATAATGATAATAATAATATTTGACTAATGATATTTTATGTGACAATATTTTAAGTGAATTACATATCTTAACTCCCTATATATGTATATATGTATATATATTTGTATTTATATTTAATATGGTTAAAATTACATACATTTTTGAACATTATTTTATAAAGTACCACATGCAATATTTATACTAAGGTTACATGTTTAAGAACTTAGCTAGAATTTTTTTCATGTTAAGCTGTCAAGAAGGTTACATGTGGAAAAAGACTGCAAATTATAAAACACTATGTAAATATAGAGTTTTTCTATAAAATGACAAACTTTCATGAGCAAAGCAATTAATAAGATATTTAGTTTGTATGGAAAAGTTAACATACAATCTTATTTCACAAATACAAATTCTCTTTATTAATGAGAGCATCTTTGAAGATTCATCTATGAGCTTTTTATTCTTGGTCGTTTCTCGCCATAATCAACTACTTTTTTCATTCTTGCTTAATTCTTTTGCACCTTTGTGTTTTTCTCCTAAGTCTGGTAACATTTCTGGCTAATGTCACTTAATCTTCTTAGTGTGTTATCCTGTCATGTCTATCAGAAATTCATTCATTTCTTCTGTTTCCTTTTGTGTAGATTATAGATTTTCTTTTATGTAGATTATAGATTTCTCCTGTTATTTCTACTCAGACATTTATTTCTTATATAATCCCTTCTTTTACTTTTCAAATTGGCCTCTTTATTGAGTTGACTTTAGAATTCTGAAAATTCTCCCCAATACAGATGAAAAAAATTATTGGATTCCCACTGAATTCTTTTTCTATCTACAAATATAAATATAGTTGGGCATACATTAAGAAAGCCAAAGGATTCCCTAAAATAGTAAACTACTAATACTTAGAAACTATAATTTTATTTATGCAGTACTTTTTAGGAAATTACATTACATAAACAAAAACATACCCATTGATAGTACAAGTATAGGCAGTTATAATATTGCCCCAAATAAGCACATGCTTTTTAGAACTGTATAAAATGCACACCATATATTTAGGTGTTAGTTCAAACTAGGTCTAATATTATTTTCATGAATTATATTTTCAGCCATTCCATTTAATAAAAGTTTAATTAGGCAAAATTTTATCAAATTTTCTAATCAGAAATTAACCCGTAGAATAAAGAATATATTTATATGAATAACATCATTTTACTAATTAAATTCTTGTTACTAAATTAAAAGTAAGCTTTTTCAAATGAACACTGTAATTATAGTTATTAAAAAATAAAAGAATTTATAAACAACTTGGATACATTTGTTATGAACTATAATTCAAAAAAAGAATTGAACATTTAGAAAGGCAGTCAAGATTTACATATAATTTGTGTGATTATATAAAACTATCAAACAGATTTTTATGTTTTTTGGAAGTCCTATAGAGATCGTGAAGATTGTGGGAGACAAGATGTAAACTTTTATATGGATAATTTTTAAGTATTAACAACCCCTTTGGTTCATGTATATTCACCAGTTTGCTTTTAATCAAACCCAATCAATGTTTACAGTGTAGTTTACACTTTTAAGTTACATAGTCAACCAGAATAAATTATTCTTTCTACAATTCCCAAAGTTATATTTCCAATCACTTTACCAAAGGGCAACAATAAGTAGGCCTCCAGGCACATGAAGGTCCCTATGTTAGGATAAATAACCTGAAATTCTTCAAAAATTACTTAAGGAATCCTCTCATTAGTTATTCCATCACCTGTCAAGCATAAATTTTTGTCTACAAAGCCTCAAAGAAGACATCTAATCTTCTGAATGTTTGTACGTGTGTATGTGAAGAAGGGGTTTCTCCTCAGTCTAGCCTTACTCTCAATAGAGTTATTATTGCAATCCATATCCATATCTGTTCTTGGGACTTTGAAACAAATAATCACTTAATCACTTATCATTTCTCTTTTTCCAGTGAAAAGGGGAGAGATAACAGTGGCTTCTTCTCCAGAAATTCTATGAAAGTAGAGAATTAAAGAAAGAAGTAGTGGAAAGGAACATGAGGGAACACACAATGCCCACTTTCTTATACAGTCATCAAGCCCACTGAGGGCTAATGAGAACCCAAGGAGTATAGCATAAGTCAAAGGGACACAAGAAGTTCACTGGAATTGTATCTATTTGCTCAGCTTTGACTGTCATCAGATAATTTTATTTTCTTGCTCTATAACACCTTTTCAATGCGGCTGTCAGAACATTTCTTTCCTAAGCTGTATTACTACTTTTCCAGTCAATAGATGCCCTGCTTTTAAGACAGTTCACTTCTAATTTTATACTAGGTACTTCCTACTTCATTTAACTGCCTCTAATCTTTTCTGATTAAAAAAAAAAAAAGACACTACAATATTTGAATCCTTCCAAAGATGACCTTGATTGCTTAAGTAGCTAAGGCAAACCAGTGAGTTAAAGCTGTGAGAAGTATCTTTTATTCTTTAAGTCTGTGACAATCATGAACAAAAGATTAGAATGCAAGATAACAGAAAGAAAGATGAATTAAGTTCAAATTGTTCTCAATTCCTTGGCAGAGGGGAGTTAGCTGAAAACATCATATCGAATTCAGACTTTAATTTCCTGAAATTATGACTCAATTTGTATTTCATTCATTATATTTTTCCTTTACTGTTTTTTATTTAAAGAATTAGAAATGGGCATTCATTCTACATCATCCAGATAATGGTATCAAATGCCATTATTTGAGAATCTTTCTTTTAACTCCATAAAGCTGGAAGATTAAATACTGTAAAAAAGACTTGTGCCCTTAAAGTCAAGCATGCTTTATTAGCTTAGTAACTACTAAAAACATGAAAAGAGAAAAAATAGCCCTTTTTTCCCCAGGAATATATTCTGAAATTTAAAAATATCAGCCAAGTGTATATCTTACTTAAGTTGCTTTGCCTAATTCTTAAAAGAGTGCTGGTATTGTATATGCCAAAATTACATCAATACAAACTATAATCTGGGAAAGAATAGATTTTAAAGTATTGCAACTATAGTTTGTGATAGCTGGTTTACTCTTTTGAGAATGACAGCTATAGTGAGCTTCATTTTTTTTTCCTTCGGAGTTAAAAATTGTTTCGATATTGAACTCTTTCTAAACCGTTTTTTCTTTGAGTTCAGAAATACTGCTTTTGATTATCCTGCATATTGTTTGTCTGTCTATTTTCTGGTTGAATTCAACTGATGTCTGTGCCTTTTTTCATAAAAGGATATGAAAAATCCCGAAGCTTAAACAACATAGCGGGCTTGGCAGGCAATGCTCTGAGGCTCTCTCCAGTAACATCACCCTACAACTCTCCTTGTCCTCTGAGGCGCTCTCGATCTCCCATTCCATCTATCTTGTAAACCAAACTGCATCAGCTGGCTAAATTGTATTAATTCAAGTACTGTTTATCCCATAATGGAAATAATTAAACATAGAGTTACTCCAAGCTCCATTAATCAGTACAAATCTGCATGATATTACTATTTGAAGTCAGAAATGCCATTTGGATAGCTAATGAATCTTATCTTGGCTTTAAAGATTACCTAAAGTAGTGGTACTACTTCTCCAAGTCAATTACCCTGATGTCCTTTTGCAATAAAATACGGATAGTGTCAGATATTGGCCAGTATGCTAATATATAAACATATCTTCAGGGAGTTATATTTAAAACTGTGTGCTTCCAAATGCCAACCACTTCATTGGACCTTTATTTCTGTGACTCTCTAAACCATTCTGAAGATGTCTGGGATCCTATCTTGCTTGCATACAACAGCTCATTTGCATGGACCATCTTGTCTCTTATCTCCTGAAAGCAATGTCACAGGATTCGGGGACCGTGGATGGCTTGGGTATGTGTACTTGCATCAAACCATCCTGCTGATGTGAAAGCACCGGTCAAATGTTCTGCATGTTGAATTGTGGGGCAGGGAGGGCGAGTTTCTCTTTGACACTTTTTTTTTTATTCTTTGAAAGAAGTACTTGTTTGACGTAGCTTAATTTCTTGATTGATTTACTTTTCTTCAAAAATGCTGTATTGGAGTTCTGAATGTCTCTGGTTTGCACACAGATAACTACAAAGAGGTTGTCATTACTGGTTACACGCAAGCTGAGGCCAGATCCCTTACTTAATGGCTTGGGGAAGGCACAAAACATAAGAGAAAGGTAACTGCCAGCCAGGCTTGCATTGTTTAAACAAGAACTGCTGCTTGGTACTAGACTCATTTTTTTTTTTTCTTAAATACTGGGGTTTGTCATCATTTTTAGAGGCAGAGTCCCAAATATCTCCTAAAACTCTCCTGTCTTTTTTACTTCCTTCCTTTATTTTAATTTATATATATTTTTTGTGCAAACATCAAAGAGCATTGCTGTTCACGGGAGGCTTTCTTGATCAGCCTTAAATTTCTGACTCACAAGAATGATCATATTTTCAGTCAATGTTTAATCAGGTGCTTTGTCCTGAGTGGTGTTCTGTCTGTCTTAGCTCCCTGTCTTAACTGTATATGTCATCTGTCTTCGTAAAGTACAGAAATTCCTTGATAAGGTGTTCGTGGTTTTAGAACTGGGTCTTCTTTTCCTCCCCTTGCCTTTTTGGCTACTTGGACCTGCTTTTCTGCTTTGTGTATAAATTAACGATTCCCTGTAGGCTCCCTTAGTTATTTGGTATTGTGAACCTTTCTGGCAAACAGGATTTAAGCAGCGGCACGATCACCATTGCCTTTGGTTGGCTGCTGCGGTGTCAGGTTCTACGACCTACCAACCAGCGTTCATCACTACGCTCCAATGAAAGCCCTAGGGAGTCTTATTCAGTCCAAGCGGAAGAAGTTCTGTTTACACATCGCTATGAATTCAATAGCAATAGTGTGTCTGGGGTATTGGGCATGTGAAAGGAGAAAAATGCCATAATATATATTGAGGGATAAACAATAGTTCTAAGGCATTCAGTATCCCTGAGACTGTTGATTAATTTCTAATTTTCATGTTTATTTTTTGTAAGGAGGACAATTGTCACTTTTATTCTTGGACATGTAACTTGTATTACTCTATATCCCCAAGTCCTAGAGCATGACCTGCATGTCAGAGATCTTGTGCAGCAATGTGTTTACCCAGACGTACATATCTGATATTTAGAGATTCAGTGACCCTCTTGATAATACCACACATAGAAAGCTATGATTACACACAACTTTATGATAAAGGAATTAATATACTGTCTGGTGCTGCTGTTATTGACTGCAGTGTTGTACAGAATTTATCATGGATTTTTGACTGCTGAAAAAGGGACAGTGGAATTTAGCCATGCCGAGGACTGTACTGGAAACAGGCTTCTGCTGCTGAATGTGCCCTGATGTGACCAGGTTGCACTGGGAAGAAGTCCCGACGTCTTCATGAAGCATTTAAAGTTCATAAAAGAACTGTAGCTGGAACTCATTTGGTGCTCCCGTATGAGCGGTCTGCTTGTGGACTGGCCAATGTCCATGAAACAAATGTAAATACCAACATATGTGCATGGGTCAGCAGTTTTGGCCATCTCACATCAAGGGAAGCCAAATTCATGATCCACATTTCTGAAGCTTCAAGTATGGCCCATACCTCTATGGATTGCCTCTCATGGGCCTGCGGTAGATTATGATGTAAATCATACAAAGCAGTGATATTGACGTAGTATAGATCTGTCTTAATTTCCCTTATTTCTTCTTTATTGGTTGAATCCATGAACATTGACTGTATTATTTTCTGTTTGTCATGTTATATTGTGAAATTTCAGTGCCTATTTATCAAAAGTAACCTATTTTTAGTCACATATTTGTTTGGTTCTGGAAAATTGCTATGAGAAAAAAAACTCACCAACATTATTTATAGTTTGTCTTTTGTCGTTATTACCTCGATTATAAATATTACAAAAATAAAATTCTGGCAATGAGAGTATTTTTTTACTAAATGATTAAGGAGCAATGTCAGTATATAATAGATTATTAATCAAATTATATCCTAAAATGTATATTTTGCATAAAAGAGATATTCTTCAATCAATTACTTTTTTTGTGAGTTTTGTGGCCAATGAAGCTTGTACTTGTCTTTAAAACTATCGTAGTTGAAACTGTATAAGTATTCTTCAACTTGCTTAATCAATATTTCTAGAATCTATTAGTTCCCCTGGGATTCTGAATATAACATATAACCTAATTATAAACTCCTGTATCGTGGACCTTTTGTGAACATTTCAAGGTGCATGTACAATCTTGTTGATAATTATGGAAATGTTACTAACTGAAATGAAGAATAAAAGGCAAATATAAGCTGGGGATAAACTCGAATCTTATCTGATTAAATTATTCATGTTTTTTTTCTTGTCTTTTTGTTTTGGGGTTTTAACAGGTTTTTCTATTTTTATGCTTCACTGTACCAAACCAGATGCTCATATGTAATAAAGAATTTGGGGAAAAAGAATTTACAAATATACATAGCTCTCACTTTCATTCAACTCTCAGGCATGTAGCAGTATTTTCCTCTTCTAACTGCTTTGTCTGCCTAAATTTTCTTATAATTCTGAAATGGCAAAATTATTAATCATTATTACATCTGATATTTATAAGGCATTTTATGACTCATACCGAATTTTTACTTACACTTTCCAACTTAATCAGCATAGTAGGTCTGGAAGTAAATTTTTTAGCTTATTTTATTGGTGGTGAATTTAAAGATCAGACAGATAGAACTGTTCACTTATATTTTTGCCATAGATAATCTTTCCTGACATAATTTCTCAAGGTTTAAATATTTACTGAGCCTCTTGATATAAATGCCTTAACTTCTAAAGATGACTCTGTCTCACTTTTGGGTAATGGACCTCTGTTTCAGCAGCGGGCATTCCATTTACGTTGTGCGGTAATGTGTAAATTTGCCCTGTAACATTCAATGAAACAATCAGGATCAGGGGAAAGGTAAAATGAAAAAGAAATATGGTTGGCAAATTCAACACTTTCTCATACCGCATCAATAAAATCTTTTCTATGTCTAAAAATGCTCAGTGTTGATTAAGAGACTATTAAGAAACTGAGCTCAGAAAAGAGAACCTGTCTAAATATAATTACCAATAATATGTTTTTAATGACAGTGTCAGGATATAGGATCTACTGCAAAAAGAAAAAATATGTAGGAAGGGGAAAGAATGTATTTTAATAAATGATAATTGCTATCAAATTTTGGTTAAAAATCAAAATTAAACTCTTGAAAGAAAAGTGAAACTATTCATTTTATCTTTGAAATAAATTACAAGATAGATAAACGGAATAACAGTAGTGAACTTGTCTTGGAAAGAGACAATGAATATGTTAAATGGCCGTATTACAAACGCAGGAACTCTAAAGAATTTATAATGTGCTTGAAGACATTTAGAGCTAAATGAATCTATTAAAACACTGAAATCCCTAGTAATTTACGATGATTAAAATGTGGTTTAAAATTTATTCTTGTTGAAAAAATTATCTTTCTTCCTTCCAATTCCTTCTGTCCAAATCCACTTAACTGTTTAAATGCTTGAACATTATTAAACTATAGATGTATTCTAATTTTCTTTAACATGGGCTTAGTATCATTAATACTAATCTTAAATTTTATAATTTCCTGTTCTCCCCTAAACTAATACTGTTTTGAGGGTAAGCTATTTCTTATTATGGTCTACAAATTAAATAATTCAATTGAATTTGTATTACATGATTTTGTTTTGTATTTATTACTCTGTCGTTTGTGTCAAAGTGATGGACCACTGAATATGTATTTTGAACATTAAGTTCTTCAAAAAGACTATGGCATTCTCTATCTAGAATTTCAAGACCTAAAACAATTTTTTTAAAATAGACTTTATTTTTTAGAGCATTTTTAAGTTCATAGTAAAACTCCCAACCCTCACACACAGCCCTCCCCGACTATCTTCATCTTACACCAGAATAATATATTTGTTACATTGACGAACCTGCAAAGACATATCATTATCACCCAAAGTTTATAGTTTACGTTAGGGCTCACATTTGGTATTGTATATTCTGTGGATTTTGGTAAATGTGTAATGACATGTATCCAACACTGTAATATCATGGAGAATAGTTTCACTGTCCTGAAAATCCTTTGCGCTTCACTTACTCATCCCTTCCTTCCCCTTAATCCTTGGCAGCCACTGATCTTTTTATTGTTTTCACAGTTTTATCTTTTCCAGAATGTCATATAGTTGGAATCATTTTCAAATTGATTTCTTTCACTTAGTAATATACATTTAAGATTTCTTCATGTCATTTCATGGCCTGAAAGCTCTTTTTGGTGTGAATAATATTTGATTGTCTGGACGTACTAGGGTTGATATAGTCACCTACCGAAAACATCTTGGTTGCTTCCAAGTTTTAGCAATCATGGATAAGGTAGGTATAAACATTCATGTGCAGATTTATGCATATGATTAAATGTCAAAATGTCAAAATTAGCATGCATTCAACCACTATAGATTTTATAAATAGTATGCCCTTACTTACCTTAAAGGTTAGTGAGTCACTAGCAGGCTAGTCAATTCCTTTATTAGAAAGTTATTTTTTTATTTGGTGATCAAATTGTGAATTTGAGATCAAATTTTATGTGCCATTGTTTACAAAATAAACAGTGTGACTGTATTGTAAACCCATATAGTTTATATCTTCTGTGTATTTCTCACACACACAAAAAAATGAGATAAGGACATTTCAGTAACTCAAAATCAAGTAACTTATTTTGGGGAAAAATTAATTTTGGGGGCAGCAGTGTAAAATTTTCTATAAGCCAAGAAGAAATGTCATTGCACCAAACTGATAAAAATACTTTGGCATTAGTGAAAAATTGCATTTCTATTAAGAGTAATGAATAGTGACGTAAAACAGGTAAAAATACTACCATATGAAAAGAATTCTTAATATAATTTGAATGTGGCAATTTCTAAAACCTTTCTTTTATCAATAGCTTCAGTGTTTTTATTTCCTTTTGAGATCCTATAGCAAAGACCTAAAAAGTTATAAAAATTCAATTCTTTCTTAATGGCCAAGAGAAGCTATTTTAAAGATAAGCTTAACTTGCTGATCAAAAACAAACAAAAAAACCCCAATCAAATCTGTAACCATATTGCACAGAATTAAGCATGAAGTTGGTGCCTAAGGACTGACCATATTTCTTTCTTTTCTTTTTTTTTTTCCTTGAGGATACACATTTTACCAGTAACTCCATCTCTCTAGAAACAAAAGGCACTAGTTTAAATGTTCTAAGTACTGTTCTCTCTTGTTGCAGTAGCTGTTCCTTCTCACACTGGACTCTGGCAGAAAGCTTAAAAGTACTATGGGAATTCTGGCTGCCTGGCTGGCATAAAGCTCTAGCATCTAAGATAATAATGATTAAAAAACACACACTTACACATAGTTGGATATAGAGAGACAAAGAAAATACATAAAATGAAGCAGCAAAAACTAAATATTGCCTGAAACAAGGTTAGTGTGAAATAAATAAAAAGACAAGTCAAAGGTAAAGAAATAATTCTATAATTCTACTTCATAGACCATGTTAGAATAAATTCTGCAAAAAGGTATCAGGTACTCTTTTCACTGGAGATTTCAAAAGGTTTGCATGGCATGAAGAAAGCAGCACAAAAGACCAATTTTTATCTTTTCTAACGATGAATGAATTTAGAATACTTTATATTAGATGCTCTTTATAAAAAATTTTTTTTGAGTTTTGACAAATATCTTTTCTTTATGTTTACATTAATGTAATAGTTAAATGCTGTCAGAATTAAATAATGCCTGTCAAAATATAAAATATTGCTCATTTATTTTGTTTTGATTTGTATAAAATGTATAAGTTCTGTGGATCATATTATTATAAGAGCACAATTAATGACTGTACTACTGAGAACAGATTGCTTTTATTTATTTTTTTTTAGGTGAGACAGCCCTTGGTGACTTCACAGAATGCAAAGACCTTGTCAGTTTACAATTCCTTATTATTTATTTATTTATTTATTTATTTATTTATTTATTTATTTATATTTTTTTTGTGCCTACACAGCACGTGGTCTTTCTAGGTGGTCTCCCATCCAAGTATTAACCAGGCCCAACCCTGCTTTGCTTTTGAGATCAGACAGGATCGGGCTTGTTCAGGGTAGCATGGCCATAGACAAGAGCAGATTGCTTTTAAATGTGAAACTCTTTAACATCACAAGTGAGATTCCTACGACAAATAACATAAGTTTCATTTTCCAGAATTAAATTTTTTATGATTTAGATCTACTTTTTTTTTAGAACTGATGATTTTATGCATAATAACTATAACATTGAGTGTTACAATAGTAAGATAGAAGAAGAATGTATGCCTTTAACAGAAGCTTTTCTTAGCATTAAATATCCATGTGATTTGTTGGACACATAGAAAAAAGACACACAGACATACTACTTAAAAGCCATTCTCTGACATATGTGGTCCACTACAGAGCCACGCAGACATTTCCGTGATCTCACACCATCAAATAATTCTTTACAAAGTATGTTTTTTTATATTAAATATGGGGTTAAATATTATTTTTAAAAGATTTAAATTACCTATCAGTAGTTATGACCAAAATACCTTAACATTCCCCTTAGATAGTCTAAACTTTAGTTTCTTCTTGACTATAGACCCCTAACCTCCCTTTTCTTAGAGCACTTAATTTAGAAAACTTTCTAGTGTAAATTTTTTTCTCTGCCCCTTGGAAATGTAAGTCTTACAGCTCTTGTCAGTTTCACACCCATGATTGTCTTTCTCAAGGGCCTGGGAGCCATCTCTTTGAAATGTAATAATTGTGAAAGATACTAACTATCCCTATATGCAAGTGTTTGTGGGAGGTAGCCGCCTAACTTCAATACAGTGTCATTTAGCAAACACAAATGGACTTAATCACGTTGAACAACCTCTCCCCTAATGTTCTCCAGTGCTTTTCCACTAGCTCATTCTAGTGCCTAAAAACTCCCCTGGTTCTGTTTTATCAAAGCTGAGTTCAATCTTTCTTGCCCATTTTAATAGTTTTGAATCCTATTTGCAATAATCTTGAATACAATCTTCCTTGATTGTTTAGTCTGATGCAATCTATCTTTGATAGTTCCTTGATATTATAATTTGTGGAGCATCATACACACACACACACACACACACACACACACACACACACAGCTTTGAGGACTTAAAAGAATTGGGTAGGAGGGATAGAGAGGAATTCCAACAACTCTGTTAGTTAATTTAATTTTAAAATAGATTTTTTAGAAGATTTTAATAATGTAAATATTTGTGGCTTGCTTTCTTTTTTTTGAATCAGTTAACTTTCTTCTTAGTTGACTAAATTGGCAGAGATCTGTAAGCAATCCTACATAGATTGCTGCCATTTATCTCTTCTCATTTTACTGCCACAGAACTTGATAACATGATTTAGTTAGGCTTCTTTTTCTGGGCACTGTCTCTTAGAATCCTCTGGCAGGCATTCATCACTCCATCTCCACTACCTGGTACATTACCCAGCTCATAGAAGAATCTTAATCTATATTTGTTAAGTTAAATTGAACTTAGACTGATTTTTCTGAAATTTATATCTTATCATGTTCTCTTCTGATTGTTCATCTATCAACATCAGAATAAAACACAAATTTTTATGCTAGCCATTCAAGACATTTTATAATTTGGCTTCTTCTACCTGCCTACGGTCAATTATTCATTCTTTTATTTGGTTACTTTGTTCAGTACCTCTAGGGCTTCACAAAGTGTCTGGGATATAGTAGTAGATACAGTGTTTGTCATTATCCCTGGATTCCTTACTATCCTGCCTCACTCATTGGACTGGACCTTCTCGTACACTTATACCAGTCTAAATAAAACTTCAGTTTGCCACAGCCTCTATGGTTTATTTAAACATCTTATATATTTCTTTAATTTTTTTCAATAATGCCAGAATTCCTTTTACAAATTTTTTCTGGTGCCGTGCTGCCTCCCTTAGGGTGGCTTCACCCTAATAGGACAAGTAGTTAGGTCCTATTGTGTCTTGTAAATAAACCTACATAATTTACAGCAAAGAAAATGGCATTTAGAGTCAAATAAATTTGAATTGAAATCTTGTTGTTCTCATCCTTAACAAACTATATACCTTCTTCTATATACTTACTTCTGGCAAGTAATTTAAACTCTAAGTTTTATAGAAACTTGTAAACTAGTGGGAATAATAATACCTACATTATAATGTTGTCATGAGATACGAATGAAAAGACATGTAAGTACTTAGCACAATACTATATACAGAGATTTTACTCAGTAAATGTAAACTGCTATTATGATTATGATTATTATGTTATTATTAATTTTTTACAAAGAATTTTTATATGGTAACTTATAATTTTTTCTTTAGTATTGATATTTTTTGTGATAGATATTATTGAACAAAATTTTGGCAACAGTTTCTAAACCCATTTTTGATTGCTTTTAAATATAATAAAATCTTCATTCAAATTTTTCTTAATGGCAATATGAACATGCTTTTAAAGGATTTTCTTATATTTTATGAACTAAGTCTCTAGAGATCAAGATTTAAAAAAACACAACACATAAAAATTAGCAAAATGTCTTTGGCAATTTAAAAATTCAATATGATTGGAAAGTCAACATGAATTCTGAAAAATGTAAAAATATATAATTTCTATTTTATTTTATTTTTATTTAAGTTTATTCAAGATTCTATTTTAACCATGAAAAGATTCCAAGATCACATAATTTTTTAAACATAATTTTCTGTGTGGTATTGGTGCATTCCTAGTCTACTAATTTAGGAAATGACCAAATTTACAAAAGTACTTTATTTGGTTCTTTCACATTAAGAGGAGTTTCTATTTTGAACTGGTTAAAATAGTGGTTATGATCACATAGGTATTTGCTAAACTATTTCTCAAAATCCTATGAAAATGGAAAACATGCCCTCTGCACTTTGAGAAGGGGGAAGCAGAGGTCTCTGTTCTTAACAATAATGGTGACACAAGACTTCGGGATTGGTCTTTTCTGAGATTAAAATAAACAGAGAGGATAATGCTTTTTTAGGAATGTAACTTGGCATATTTTTCTTTGATTTGAGAAGAATAGAGCTGGGAGAAGAGAAAACTTTAATGTTTCTGAAATGTACCATTTACTAATTTAAAAATTCACTAATTTTAGAAAATCTATATCATTGTCTAAAATCTGCATATTAACCTGTGAAAGATTCAATTATTGAAGAAACTGATTAAGCACAAAAAACTAGATATGATATTTACATATAGATTTCTTCCTTAGAAAATAAATTAATTTTCTTTATTTTTTATTCTTAAGAAAAGGGCATTTAAAATTCTTTTAGTTCTATATCAGTAAATACGAGATTTCCATTGAACACCCAAGTGGATATATATGAGCCTGGAGATTAAGTAAGAGGTCTAGGCTAGATATTACATTTAGAAGTTTTTAGTATAAAACGACATTTAAAGCCACCACAATGGGTGAATAGGCATGTATATATAGGAAAGAGATCTAAGACTAATTTCTAGGACACTTCCAAACTGATAAATAAGGAGAGAGTCTTAAGACCAATAAATAAGATTGAAGATGAGAAAACAGTGAGACAGGAGAAAAACTCAAAGAATGCAGAGATGTGAAAAAAAAAATGAATGAAGGAGGAGGAGATAATTAATTGTGAGAATTGGCCATTGAATTTAGCAATGAAGAGACCATTGGCAATCTTGATATTTGTGGCACTGTGGATATGAAAACCTGATTAGAATAGCTTTAAGGGAATGGAGAAGAACTAAAGACAACAAATATAGAAACTATTTTGGGGAATTTTGTTACAAAAGTAAACAAAGAAATAAGGCAATTGCAAATGGGAAAAATGGAGTTGAGAGTAATTAGTTTTTATAAAATGAAAGAAATGACAGTATACTCTTTATAAAGAAAAAAATGAGACAATATTTTAAACTATTTTGCAAACAAGTTCTCTTTATTTCTACACAAAGTAAATATTTTTAAATTCTACTTAAAGTATACATAATACATGGACTCTGTATAGAAGGTGATTTCGAGTGGCTGAAAAAGAGATAAGAACGAACTTACATTCCTTGTGATAAAATTCACTTACAAATTATACTTTGGTTGTGTCTATGATGGTCTTTTATAGGAAAGCTTAAGATCTGAAATATGGAAATCTGTTCTTTGATATTTTAACCAACCAAGTATTAGGTGTGTCAATCATTGAGTTAATTGATTGGTAGTTAAGACAGACTATAGAATTTATAATAGATCTTTTGGATGAGTAAATTAAATGTTTACCCCAGAGAAGATAGGTCATAATAGTGTTAGTGGGCAAATTAATAGGAAAAAGTTTCTAGTGTCAGCATCTACTTTCCCCACTCCATTTCTTTCTATATCCCTCCCTTAAGACGAGGTCTCAGTTTAGGGGCCTAAATATCTATTTGCCATGAATAAGCTTGACTGTTCCAAAGGGAAAGAGAATAAACAAAGTGCGTGGAGGGTAAAGGATGGAAAGATGCACTCTGGGGGATAAATGAAATTCTCCAAGATTGGGAAGGAGTCAGGTTTTAAAATGTCAGCAGGAATAACAGATAACTCTACCCATTTTATCACAATAGTCCAGGGGGCAGGACTAATTTAGAGTTTCAATTAGAGAAAATTGAAAGAGAATTTCAAAATATCTTAAAGAAACAGAAAAAATAATGTCTTTTGTTTATATAGATTATTATGCATTTTAAGGCATTTGTAGAAATATTATACCATTTCCCTTGACATGTCATTACTTCAGAATTATATGATTCCTATTATAACATACATGATACTGAAACCCTTTTTTATTTTTTATTTTACAGATTAGAATTTATTTTTATTTTGTATTTTATAAAAGTCTCCCCCAAACCTTTGCAGTGCCTGGGATCTCTGAAGTTTCTTTCTTCTTCTTCTTCCTCTTCTTCCTCTTCTTCCTCTTCTTCCTCTTCTTCTTCTTCTTTCTCTTCTTCCTCTTCTTCTTCTTCCTTCTC